>VZRW01002811.1:156501-377893 GCA_013398125.1 Aegotheles bennettii
GTAGACTGGAGTGACATTTGCTATCCTCCAGTCCTCAGGCACCTCTCCTGTTGCCCATGACTTACCAAAGATGATGGAGAGTGGCTTAGCAATGACCTCTGCCAGCTCCCTCAGCACCCTTGGGTGCATTCCATCCGGACCCATCGATTTATGGATGTCCAGATTGCTCAACTGATCCCTAACCCAATCCTCATCTACCAAGGCATTTATATTTATATTTGAAAACTCAGTATTTACCATTATGAAATAGCCTACAATAAATGAGAAGTCATTGCTCAAGCTGTACTTCTCTCAACAATAAACTGAGGAAGCCAAATATAATCTCACTTTATGTCTTCAGCAGCAGACATATCCTATGGAATTTGTGGTATATACTGAGAGTAAGCAGAAATACTCTGTTTAGCTTTCAGATGTATAAATGAAGGGATACAAGTACCTATATGTATTTTTGACTTCAGATTAGTGTACCAGGATACATAAATTGAAAGAAATTTTTCTTTATTTAAACTGATTAACACTGTTGGCTGACTTTCATTCTTACACCGAAAGGAAATATAAATGTTAATTATGCCCATAATAAGGAGATAATAATGAGCTGAATGGGGCATCAGTCTTGTATCCTTTCTTGTTTTGAGATTCAGATTACAAAAACTGAAAATTCAATTTTTAAAAATAAATAAAACCATACCTTAAGATGTGTTTTCTGTTACTATTGCTTATAAATACCTATTTATACCAATCAAAATACAGTCAGTAGCCATCTATGTTCTATATCAAAACAGGTTGCTTTTCTCATGTGAATTTGAGATGAGAATGTTGGTAGTTACACTTCTCAGAGAAAGAAGGAAAGAAGGAAAAAAAAAACAACTGAAAACGGAAAGATTAAATGCCAGTTTCATCAACAGCCTTTAACAAGCAGGTTGAAATAAGCAGAGTTTATATGCAATGTATAAGGACAATCTTGAGAAGAAGTTGCCTGCAAATTTGATATTTGACAAATACATCAAAGATTATCATTGCTCTATTGTTAAAAATTTACATAATTATTCACAATAAGATTGAGATTGCTAGAGTCACAGAAGTCTTAAAATGGAAAAAAATTAATATTGATAATCAATCAGCTACCACTCCTGGTACTCATTCAGCCCACACTTGATAGAAAGAAGACATGACCAGTATAACCACTGTCTTACCCTTCCTATCAATCTGAACAGTAATTTATACATGAAAATGCATTTAGTGATCTAGCCAACCTCTAAAGACAATTCAACAATCATTTCACTTACTGGCCTTAAAAAAAACTTCAATTGAATTATAGCATAGTTCTGCAGAAGATCTACATTTTCAAGTACATGCTTTATGCATTCAAAGACATCCAAGTACACCATGTACGGTGGCACAAGAAAATGGATCTTACCACTGCAGCTGGAACTTGATGCATTTTTGCAGCTGGGGTTCCTGGGCGTGGGTAAAATTGATTAATAAACAAGCTTGGAAACTTGTACTGTTCTACAAGTTTCATTGTTTCTTGAAAGTCGTCATCTGTCTCTCCTGGAAAACCACAGATGATGTCTGTAGCAATTGTTATTCCGGGCACTCTGTAAATACAGTAGAGAGGAACACTGAACTAAGAACATTTAAAAATCTTGCTCCCTTAAAAGCCAGTGTACATAGACTTATAACTCTTCAACTTCATTTATAGAAATTGAGACCTAAAATGATCTTTGGAAAAAAAAAATACCATTGCTTGGTAATGAAAAATGCATTTGGCACTCAGTTGAGAGCGTATGAAGAAAGATATTGGACCACTGGATTAGGATTGTGATAGAAGAGTGAAAACATCAGGACCAACTCATCCTTCATTCGAAATTATAGGTGATCAGCAGAGCTTGTAAATTTCTTGAATTAAATAAAATTTTTTATTTAAGTATTGGCAATGAGCTTATATTAAATCAAATGTTTTAGGCCTCCTTTTTACATGTGTCTGCACAGGAATTTATTAGACATTATATTATTAGAATCTTCTTTCACCTTTTCCTCATGAAAAATCCCCACAAAAGAACCCAAATTCTTTCCTTTCTTAGTTCATGAATTCAGACTCCATCATTTGAGAAGGACGTAAAACATTGCATTTGAATGGCAAATCAAAACCAGTATAAAACTGAACATTTTGAAGGACTTGGTCCAATAATCTTAAGGCGGAAACGTAAGCTGAGTATTGCACAAAGACAACAAAAATCCCCACAGCTGTTGGCTAAACAGCCTCAATTACCATTGCCTTCTTAAGACTGACAAACTGCAAGACACGAACTTCTGCTTGATATCAGGTAACAGTAAGATTGTTTAAGGACTGAGTGAACAGATGAGCACTGTATTCTGCAACGTGATTTTGCTCCCATCGCAAACATCTTGTGCAGTAATAGTAAGCTTAAGGAGGAAGAAGTCCATTGCTTTATAAATCAGTATCACATGATGTCAGCTGCCATTTCTCAGATCATGAACAGAACATTCATTATGTTTGACAAAACCACTATAATGAAGTTATTTTAACCATTTTAATGACACTATTGGCAACAGTCAAAGCATTTATTACTAATGGTAGTAGTAATACCATCCTTTATAAAGGTTTGGTTGTTTCTATAGCAACATGAGTTATAAGGTCCAATCAAGCTAGATATAATAAAATATGCTCTTTTTATCCATAGTTGTCATTCAGCTAAAAGGAAATTACATATTTTAAAAAATCACAAACTCTACAAAAGTCTGAACTCCATTTGGTGATAAGGTGTTAATTACCTTAGTAATTAGATTTCTTCCTGGATGGAATTATTACACACAAAGAAAAGCTAGGATATGAAGGAGAATAAGGACCACAGTGTATTCAGCAACAGCAATTAATTACAGTTCAATCCAGTGTGTTGCCTAAAATATGACATTACATAGTGCATTTTTATACCACTGTTGATACTGTTTAAGAAGTAGTTTTAAAAGGGGAAAAAAGCATGAGATTTTACTCAGAATAAAATCCAGTTACTGCCAAAAATCAAGCTTGTAGCCTTTCTCAAAGCATTAATGAACAAAAATAAGTACAATTAGTTTCATGTGTGAAACACCATTTCTTAATGAAAAAAAGAGAGAAAAAAAGATATAAATGCAGAAAAATATAAAGCTCATATACACTTGAAAATTACAATGATCTTTGCTCTGACAGTCTGAAAGAAAGCAGCACAAAATTCCTTATTGCATAGATTCAGATGATGTTTAAAAAACTGTCCCAGCTGTGAAATACGAGCAAAATTATACAAAAAGCAATTTGCTGTGCATCAGCCAATATTAAATCGCTTTTTGAAATGAAACACAGTTTACCTGCATTTATTCTGAAGAAAATAAAGAAAAAAACTGCTGAACATCCCTAGTAAGCATTTTGTAATATTTATTACATGAATGCATTTTACAGTAAGTCTAAAAATTGAACAGCAGCAAATGTTTTCTAGGGTCAGGGAAGAAGCTCCACAACACATGGTTCAGTGAACCCAAAATACACAGTGGTTCTTCTGAAAGATAAAACGATTTTTATTCAGCAGAAAGTTGTCTCAAACAACTGGATGCTCCTTATAGCCTAGCTAATGGAGGTGTTCAGTCTGTTTCAATACTTCTGAGCATAAAATGACTTAAACTTTGACAGCCATTTTAAACCTTCATAATCCTGACAAATGCCTAGAGAGATTGTGTGCAATCATTTTATCTGACAATCATATATCTTGCAAATTTTTCTTCTCTGAAGACATGATTGTCTCCATTCACTTAACTTTAGAAACCTAGAAAAAACAGTCCCAAGTCAACTCTCTATTGGAACATTTCACGGTAACATTGTGGAATTTCAGAAAAAGAAGTACTTTAGGAATAACTGATGCCACATATAAGATAATACAGCCCTAATACTTGGAGATCCTAAACATTCTGTTCTTTATATCCATCTACATAAACAAATCCCTTCCATCTACTCAAGCTGATTTATGCTCTGTCATCCTGAACCAGATCAGCAATATAACCACCATCTTGGGCCATTCTGATCATCCAAAATGAAGCCACTACTTCATCTTACAGTAAAGAAATGTCTATTCTAGTGTTATGCTGTAAGGGCCAGCACATCTAGAAATCATCAGGAGCAAGTGCTGAGAGGACAGATATCCAAAACGTCACAGAAAGAAGGAACAAATGTCTTTGAAAGGACACAGAAGAAATGCAACATCTTACCCTTTACCTGAAGAGGAACCATGTCAGCCTCTTAGGTCGGAGAAAAGAAATGTTCTGCCTCTCAATGGAGTGGCTGATGCCCGAAAGTAAAGTCATGGGTAAGTACAGAACGTGCTGTGGGTAACTACTGCCCTGAGAATTGCTTCTGCACAACTCATCTGTATCTGAGTTAGCTCTAAACAAGCCCAGAAGAATAAATCAGCCTGAGGGGAGCTCTGTCCTACTACAGCAAGGTGGTTCCTGAAGCTCAGTTTTGTCAGGTATCTCTGTTGCATATTACCAACCAGCAAGCAGTGCAGTCCTACCCTCACAGAGATAAGTTTCCTGCTCTTATCTGCCCAGGGGATGTAGTTACCAATATTAGAGAAAACAGAAACAGGACTTGCAGTAACAGGAAAGTATAGCAGATATTACAGTGACAGTTACCACAGACTGATTCACCAACAGAGGGAAGTTAGAGAACTCTTGATGGAAGGTAAGTTGGGAATGAAATGCAAAATCCCTGGTCATTTCATTTAGGAAAGCGATTAAAATGTCAAGCTGCCAAAAATTAAACAGTAAAAAAACCAACCTATTCTCACAGAGCAAAATGTTTAAGAAAACCAGCAGCACAAGTGTGAAACTTGGTAGGATTCGGGTGTTACATGGATCATTTCATGTGGCTTCAGTCAAAGCAAACATTTCCTTTAGCAATAACCATTACAAACCAAATCCATACTCAGAGAAGAAACTATGTAATGGAGCTAAAATGCAATTCATCAGCACCTTCACCTACTCGTGTGACCACCTGAAATTTTTGTTCATGATCAGATATTCTTCCCACTTCCCTCTCAGCAATTAACATTAAAAGCTAACAATGACTTAAAGCCACTAACTTGCTCTTAACCAAGATCCCCCACCTCCACACCAGTATAATAAAATACTGGATTAGAATAAATAGCTGTATGACTAAAATGAAACACTTTATGTTCTTATAGAAAGGTACAAGAACTGCTTGAGAAATTTACAGTAATTGAAATAAAAACAAAAAACATGATGACCTAGCAGCTTCTTGATTCATAAATTAGAAATTTGCATAGAAAAAAATGTTAGGAAAAAAAAAGTGGAATTCTTATGAAAATAAAACCAGTGTTCTCTGAACTGTTATTTCAGTCTCATATGTTATTTTATATTTTAGAGCCTTTCTGCAGTATATGCCTGTTTAGGGAACCTGCATATGAAATGAAGTTAATGGATGAAATAATTTGAGGGCATCTGAAGAGTTGGCCTTTCAAGCATATTTACAGAACCTAACAGGCATCTCAGTGTGCCATTTTGTGCTGGAGCTGAAGGAGATGTTTGCATCCTCCCCAAGACCACACACAGTCCTCCAGCAGACCTTTCCCCCCTCCCTCTTTTTTCTCTACAAGGCCTGGTCTTGTGGGATTTCTGACTTAGTCTTGAATTGCTCACTGAGGAGTCACACAAGCTGGAGCTAGCACAAGAGAAACAAGACTGCTCAGCTGGAAGCACTGCCTCTTTCAGAGACCAGAAACAATGTGAAACCTCACCCTCCCTCTTGACTGTATGGAGATTAACCTGAGACTGAGGCCACGGGAAGATCCCCACACTTTCAGAAAGGGATCCAGCCTACTTCTGATCTGAAACCCTCCTGCACTTCTCTTTCTCTCTCCATGCAGTATGAATGGAGCACAGCACAATATACTCCTAATTTAAGTATCTGGAGTTAGGGGAGTAAACCTGAATATAATTTCTGAAGCGGGGGGTTTTCCATCTTTTTCAGTTTGTGATTTACCTTAAATTATGCAATAGATGTACAGACTTCTAATAAATGGATATCCACCAACAATGTTTTTCTTAGTAATCTTTTCCATATGTGCTTGAAAGTAGTTCAGGATATACAAGTTCAAAACCTCTGTGACAGAAAAAAGAGCTCTTTTAAAACCTCGTATCAGTTGCTCAACTGATTTATACATGGAGTGAAACTGGAAAGTACCTCAGTCCAATAACAATAGACATTTCATTAACATTTCTGTGTGAAGCCTTTTTAAATGGTAACAGACCAAGCTTTCTGGCTAGATACAAACTATTGTTTGGTAAGACTACTTATCCAAATGCAGCTATATAGATCAGGAACATTAATACCTAAGAAACTGATGCAAGAAAAAAAGCAGTACTATCAAGTTCATCACAGAACTTATGTTATTAATTCTGTTATACAATTCTACTTAATGCCAGCATTCCCTTTTCCAGTGTTCAGTTGCTCTAGACACGTAATGACACCATTGAAATTATCAGGACAAATAGTAGGAGATTTTCCATCTGGATGTAGGATAAGTAGGGTAGATCCAATCATGACTTCTCAAGAAAAACATTTACAATACTACTATAAAATTTAACAGTAAAAGTATAAATGTCAAGACAGGACAGACATTTCACAGTCTGCAATACAATCTGAAACAACCAAGAGGTGGCAAGATATTGTTGTGAACACGGCCAGGAAGTCAGCCCTCAACAAAATAAATACAAATAATGTAAAAGTAGCATCCATTTCCACTCTTCTGTAGTTAGTATTAATATCTTTGACTTCAAGCTTCAAGTCTGAGGGACCTTTTGTTTGCTTCTATCAAACTGTCCATCAGATTGAGCCCATTGAAAAGATGAATTTACTGCATTTTGATTGAATTTCTATTAAATGTGTAATAAACTGGAAAAAAACCTAAATGTATACTGCATCCAGATGTAGTGTGCCAGATACAATCACATAGAGAAATGGCTGAAAGCTGTGGCCTCACTCTAAAAAAGATAGCTGCTTATATTAAGTGCAAGAAATAATGTAAGTGCAAGTATAATAAACTATCATGTTTAAACTTCATTATTTTTAAACTGTGTTGCACATTAGTTATTCAGGCCTTCTGTTTTGATTACTTTTAGTGAATTTGGACATGTTTATGCTGTATGTATTTCTATTAAATTCAATAGCATGAGATTCCACCCTGGCAGGACACCTGCTAACATCTTTTATTCATATATGTGTTCCCACTGCAAAGCAAGTATATTATTTCAAATACTTTAAAATGTTCTCTATTACTGCATAACACAACTCCACGTTGTCCCACAAATAGTTCTCCTTCACCTCACAGTTTGCCTGCATCAAAGTGAAGATAACTTTATGTTGTTATTGTTTGCAACAGCCTATAATGGCTTCATTTATAAGTCAACTCCCTTGTTTACTTTCACTCAACTATTGAAACACTGAATACTAGCAGATGTTTAAGCAAGTCATATTTTGTTTATGTGTGTAAAATTCATAATTTTAAGACTTTTTTTTATTGTTTTCACAGCTTGGATGCTATATCTCTGAAACACAACAAACCAGACAAAGAAATTGTAATACCACATTGTTTACATGTTGGGGTTTTTGTTAAATAAATCAGACAAACAAAACCCAGACATGATCACAGATAAAATCCCAGAGTACCTCTTCAGAGTATCCCTGCAGATTTCCCTGAAGAAGGGTGTATGCATACACACACAGGAGAATAACTGGCAAGACCATAAATCCCACCATTTAATTTGAAGGTCACTCATAGTGAAACACTTCAGATTTCAAGGGTAGCAGTAATAACATATTAAGCTTAGCCTTATAACTACAGAGTCACTGTGTGAATTCTGCTTTTTGCATACCACACCTTAGAGAGCCCTGAAGGCTGCTCATGATGGTGATTCCCATAGGGAACACATTAACACCTGAGCTTTGTGATCTGCAGCAACTTCCAACTGTTTTGCAAGTGCAGCTTAAGAGGCTGATTTTGAACTTTGGAGTCATTAGTGGTTTTGATGCAAGTTACTTTTTAAAGGCTGTAGCTGTGATCAAGACACACAATCTAACAGCTCTGAGTTTAACTGAGAGTAAGAAATGGTGTTTTTTTGACTGTTCTTTTCCAAGCCCACCTCTTGCCCCCCAAAAAAGATCTTTCAGCAACTGGGCTGAACCACACCTGGAGGCAGCTAGGAGACCTGATTTCCAGAACTGAACTTGAGAAGGTATAGGTAGGGAGGACTCCATGCAAGTAGGGATTGGGTCTGTCCTTGTCAGGGAATAGTGACCTAGATAAAAGTGTATTTTATAATTAGCACAGCTCACTGCCCGGGGATGAAAGAGTACACACAGTTTTACTCAGTTCAAACAATTATAATGAAGGTGTCTAGAGTTCCTACTAGATGCAGCCCAACTGTTTTCTAAGAAACATTATAATACTTCCCATTATCAAGTTTCTTTTAAAAAGCCCAAACAGTTAAGCCTCAGACTAACTTTATTCAAATGTAAGGTGTTCTACTCTTCCCATAAAAATGAAACATTTTACAGAACTTCATTACAGATTTATATCTTCAGATCATTATTGTTTTATGATTAAAAAACGAGAGACTTAAGACAAAAAGCTCAACATCCTTAAACTTCATTTCCATTCAATCTCTAATAAATACCATCTGCTGTGTACTTTAGGGATATAATACCCGTCAAAAACTCAGCCGTATTATGAGAACCGGCACCAAGTTGATCTGAAATGCATATTTGAACAGATGTGTTTAAATTACATCTCTCCATCTATCCACACGCATAAATTCAGAATAAGCATGTGTTGATTTAAAATGCATAAAAAAGGGATTTGGAGATGCATCAAAAGTGAACAGCATCTCAGTGGATCAAGGCTCACATTACTAAAGGTCATCACTAAAAATAAAGTTTGAATTTATTAAGGGCTGCACCAGGGAACTGTTCTTGGGAACTGACTTAATGTTTGATGCACTAAAGCAGACACTGAAATTACACTAATTTTCTATGACCCTTCACTGTTTAACATTAGAGCTGTCAGGCACGGTCAGAAATAATAGGATCTCAGCCATGAGTAGCTGAGAATATTATATACTTTTTCTTAGTCTGATACAATGCTTATCACCAATACTAAATGTCTTGGGCTCTGAGGACCCATCCAAGTCTCTTTCAGTGACAGTCATTTAGCTCTAGACTTTGACATAGAAATCAGGCATATAAAACAAAAACACATCAATTTTTGGCATGATGAAACCAAATGAAAAAATTGCAAGCAGTGCTCCATTAACAAATGCTAATTTAAAATCAATCAATAAGTATTTCTGAACTTGTGTTTTTCTCCCTCTATAATCTACAGTCCTGTAATGTGTCAGGGATTTTGCAGATCAGACCAAAGGTCCACCTAAGCCCAGTAGTCTTTTGCTAGCAGCAGGCAGCAGCAGAAGTCCAGGGAAGTGTTTAAGATGTAGAGTCCCTCAGAATCCCTTCCTCCTTTCAACAGCTGGATTTTGTCAGAGAGGTGTTCTCTTAATCAGTAGCCTGTGATGGACTTCTCTTCCATTAACTTGTCCAGTTTCCCCTTGAAACTGAATTCTTCCATATCATAACCACTTGAAAGAAAAAAAAATAAAAATCCTCTCTTCTGAGCCTGCCACTTGCTAATTCCATTTGATGTCCCCTGATTGTTAGACTGGGAGAGACCAGTAACAACTCTGTTCACCTTCTCAGTACTCTTCACAATTGTATTGACCTTTGTTCTAGTCCCTCTCAATTAGCACTTTTCCAGACTGAAGAGTCCTTAATTTCCTTTGCGTGACAGATCTGTCATCCCTTTGATAATCTCTGTTAGTCTTCACAGTAACATTTTCCATTGTAACATATCCTTTTTGAGAAGGGTGTTGACAGCACTTAACAATACATGCACGAGATAAGAATCTCCTAAAAGTATTTCTAGAATTTAGAAAAATGGTCTGTTTTTTAAACTTTTCTTTCAGGTTTGGATTCACTTGTTTTCCAGTAAGTAGATAGCAAAAGGTAACGGAACTTATAGCAGGTAAGGGACAAGAGAGAAATGCCAAAGACAGTTGTTTATTTGTAAGAAAACGCAAGCACAGTATTGGTAAACATTCCACACCTAGTAAACCTCATCATCATTAAAATACACAACCTTTAAGACAGCCAGTTTTTGAAATTCATTTTAAGAGCAGAGTCTGCAACAGGGACAATAAACTGGGAAAAATTCCTTGACAAAACTATCAATGTTAAAATTCAGGAAAATAGAACTCATACTACTGCTTTCCCCTGCTAAGGAAAACCAGGAACTGCCAAATAAAAGATGGAGAAAACAAATTCTCTCATCCACAGAGATACAAAAAATACGCTGAATCCCATTCCACCTGCTTCATATGAGAAGCCCTGGATTACCAGCATATCTACATCTTCTTCAAATCAGTATTAACCTCTGCTTCTTTCTGAGCTATTACTGAACAGACATTCAGAAAAAACATAACTGCCATGAAAAGATACCGATCGATAAATAGGTCATCTGAAAAATAAAGCTGGGCAGAGATGCCATCTGAAAAAGTCAAGGACTGACTTCAGCTGGATATTAAAAAGTTGGGGAGCAATAGCCCTCTCCTTATTAGATTATTTCCCCTTAAGGTATGGATCTGATGGAAGTGAGTAACTTTCTGCAGAAACACACCAGCTAGGTGAAGTTTCAGAAAATAAATAAGCTAGAACTGGCAACAAAAAGAAGGGCCAGGCAAGTTTCAAAGACAGGCCAGAGTCCGAAATGTGGGGTAGGAGGGGAACAAAAGTTGTCAAAGGAGTAGTAATATGAAAAGTTGGAAGACTTTAACAGAGAATTTAACATCTCTGGCTGAAGCAGAACCAAGAACAGATCAAGGAAGAAAACGAAGAACTAAAATTGCCATTGGGCCAGATGTTTATTGCAAGGTTTTGATTCAAGATCACTTTTACTAAACCTTTGCAGCAGATAGAAAAAGAGGAGAATGGCTCCTGGCAAGACAGTCACAAAAACAAAGCAGAGTTTTAGGAAAGCATGCTCAGCTTGAAAGAGTTACCCCAGAACAGCTGATAGACTTAAAAGAGACAATTCTCTCACATCACAAGCTAAACAAACAATTTGACTGGATTTTTTTGTCCTATTCTTTTTGTGAGAAATCATCACATGAAGTTTTCCAGTTGCAACAAACTACATGAGAAGGATTGAAATTGTGAAGAAAACAGTTAACACGTGCATGATGGACACTAAGTTTAATATAAACTCCACACCATTTTCTAAGTACCTAATGAAAAACACCTTACATCACACCAGTTGGCCACCCAAAGCACAGCAGTTTATATGCTACATGCTTATCAACACAGTACTTACAAAAAGTGTTGTTATGGTTAGATGTCAGAACCACAGATTCAAGAGAGCCAGAGAGGCAGACAGGTTGGCTGGGGCAAGGTTTTAGCAGCTGTAAGCAGTTTTCTTGAATGCTAGCCAGAGACATTTAAAACACAATTTGTGTACTCTTACTGTAACTAAAAAGCACTGCAGCTTTACACCAGACAGTTGTTGCTGTACATTGCTACAGATGTGACTTTTTCAGAGGTAGTATCATGAAATGCAAACAGTCTAATTTTCAGAGATGCTTTCTGCTTACCAGTGTAGGACATTACTACCTCTGACCATATGACCATTACTACATGACCATAGGGAAAAAGGTTGTATAGGGAACCATGGCTTCTGTAAGCAGCATAAGAAGTTAATAATAATAATAATAATAATAATAATTATTATTATTATTATTATTATTATTATTATTTCTCAGTTCTAAGAGTAGGTCTCATATTTGGCTCAAAACCCCACTTATACATCCTCTCCAATGCACAAAGATTCAAAGCTCCTAACATGTAACTTCAACATTTTTCAGTTTTACTCCATGCTACACCAGCAAAGGTGAAGATGCAGTCTTAAAACTTCAGAACAAAGTGACACAAGCACTGCAATGCACTTGAAAGACAATCCTATATAGATTCACAATTAACATTTCAGACTCACAAGCAAGGCTATTTCCTCATTAAGTCAAAACCCATGAGCTGAACTTAGAAGAAACCCAGTGTGCTTTACTAATGAAAGTGTGATAATGTAAATCATATTCTCAAACAATACAACACAACACAATACAACTTAAATCACCGGAAAACACGGAATTTACCTTGCAAGAATTAGTTTAAAAAAATTCTGAAGCAAATTTTCCATAGTAAGTGTATATAAAGAATTATTCATTCATGCAAAAAAAATATAAATAATTGGAATGGTATACAGAAAGAGTTGGGCGTGTTAAGTTAATCGGCATCACTGGAAGTTTTGAAGAAGAATGTTCAGATGCAAACATCCCCACAGAAGTACACATGAAGGACATCATTGGCAAAATCAGGAAGAGAAAAGATGATATTTTAAATGTAGACTGGGAGTTCGTCAAATTCAAAGTTAAAACAATACAAATTCAATAGATGCTTTTGCCTCAGGGAAGGTCTTACTCATTTCTATCTGTTCAGTTCAGTGAACTATTTCACTTTTGATGTGTCACTAAGTTGCAGATGCCTTAAAAATTAGTTAGCGTGGTTTACAATGTTGTTATCAGGACAACAGTATATTTTGTCATGTTCAAAAACTTTTAATAAAATGAAAGATTGTTAAACACATATAAGTTGATGTGCCTTTTTTTGAAGGACTGACTTGAATAGGTTGTACGCAGCCACAACTCTTTAAGTCATCGGAGCTTTGCTGCCTAAAGGAAGACTCCAAACATTCTAATTAGAGAATCACATTACAATTTGCAGGAGCAAAAAACCTCCCTGAAACAGATGCTAACAAACTTCTCACCCGTTAGAAGTGCGAAGACTACTGGAGTAAGTTTAAGCTGCAGAATTAAACTAAATCAATACTGAAAGTCCTGACAAATGTTTCAAATTCATGGAATGAGGTGGTTATATATAATCAATATTGCAAGCCGAAAACAAGTGTGAACTTAATAGTTACCATGATCTACCCTCGTTAAAGCCTACTTAAATGTAATGAATAATTGTATAAAACATGCATACTATGATATACGTGGAGCAGAATACAAAAATAGAATCAAATCAATTCAGTGGAAACGGAGGTGTTTGCATTTGGACCATATCACTGAAATTAATTTTATCAAATCACATAATGTTTCATTATGGCCTCTGGGCATCAGTTAAAGAACCTTGAGACCCCACCTGGAATATTGTGTTCAGTTCTGGAGTCCTCAGCACAGGAAGGACATGGACCTGTTCGAGCAAGTCCAGAGGAGGACCATGAAGATGATGGGAGGGCTGGAGCACCTCTCCTATGAAGACAGGCTGAGAGAGTTGAGCTTGCTCAGCCTGGAGAAGAGAAGGCTCTGGGGAGACCTTAGATCACCTTCCAGTACCTGAAGAAGCTACAGGAAAGCTGGAAAGGGACTTCCTACAAGGGCATGGAGTGATAGGACAAGGAGTAACAGGTTCAAACTGAAAGAGGGTAGATCTAGATTGGATATTAGGAAGAAATTCTTTCCTGTGAGGGTGGTGAGACACTGGCACAGGTTGCCCACAGAAGCTATGGATGTCCACTCCCTGGCAGTGTTCAAGGTCAGGTTGGATGGGGCTTTGAGCCTCCCCCACTGGGGAGGTTTCCTTGTCCATGGCAGGGGTGTTGGAACTGGATGAGCTTTAAGGTCCCTTCCAACCCAAACTATTCTATGATCTTACCTTAGTTTTCAGCCTAGAAATAGGTTTAAGTGTTCATATTTTGATCTTTAGGGGAAAACTAAATATTCAAAACAATAAAAAAATACAATCTCTTTGGCATTTGGATTGGTATTAACAAAAATAACAAAGCAGCCACATTGCAGGGTGAAGACAAAGACCAGTTATCTACCAATACACCACACTTTCAAGAAGTTATTTACATGTAATCACACAATGGTATATGCAAGCACTCTCAACTATGATGTTTATTATGATGTTCATGTAGCAACAGAGGTGGTTCAGTTCCCCTCAAAGACAGAATCCACAGATTAGACTTAACTGTGAGAAACTCAGATAAATGGAAGGGTTAAATGTGTAGATAGCATATCTCAAAGTAAAAACAGTTATGGGTAAGCAAATTATATCTTTTCTTCTTCTGGACTGCCTGCAGTCACAATGCCTGCAATCTGAGAATACGGGAAGTCTGAGGAAAGACACATGGAGTCTCTAAATGAACCAAGACTGAAGGAGAGTTATGGCAAATGCAGCTTTCTCCTAGGAAGTCTCCTCAATATGGTAGCACTTAGCAAAGATGTAAGTGAAGCTTCAAGTGTCCACTTGGCATATAAAAATACAAAAGTACAATACAGAGCACAGTTGCGTAAGGTCTGACTGAAGGAGCTGCTAAGAAGCAGGTGATTACTGTTTATGACTTCATAATATTACTTTCATCTACTGTGAGACTCTGAGGAGTCTGCTAACCTCTCTGAGCTATTCAGCACTCGATACAAGAAGTTCAGGTATTGCTCTTTCAGGTTCTCCTCGAACACACAGAAGGTAAAATGCAGGCAGAATATAAAATACACATCTGTAAAGGAAAACATGAGGTTCAAGAAAAAAAGCAAGGTACACTGATTTTTCCTAAAATAGCAGAACGTTGGAAATCACATCAGAAAAGGACTTCAGAAATGTGACATGGGCTACCCCACCTTTATGGAAAAAAATGTTAAAAGGAGAATCAGCCATCAGAGCACAAATCCTCTTTTTCCTTCCAGCTAAACTCTAACTTCACAGCCAAGGATGGCAGTGAACTCCCAAAAGATTCTGAAAGGCATAAAATCCATTTTACTTGTGGACAGGTGGATAAAAGGGTGCAAGATTTTAAAATTCTATATACCAGAATCACAGCTGATAATTCCAGTACGAACTTGTTTTGGTGAAAAAGGTAATTTTGCATTAGCTATGGCAGCCTGTAGTGTCCATGAGATCTCAGTAGAGCCATAGGCTATGAGTATCTATCAAACTTCCAAAGATGCCATTTCTCATTGTAAGAAGATTTCTTTGGGCTTTCTTCAACTGTCAGGAACTTGGTAGAAAGCTGTATAAGAACACACACTCTTGAACCTTGGGGTTGCACCTCACCTAAGCCCTCAAGTTTGGCTTTCTGTGGAGTCAGTGTAGGTACTACTGGAGTAATAGAAAACTTGGACTGTGAGTGATTTCCTTGACAAAAAAAATAGTTTTAAATTTAGGAAGTATATATTCTGAAGATACCATTTTAGTTTCTAGCTTAGGGCTCTATCATCAGAAAGAGGATATTGAGATGCAATGTGTTTTTCTCTCGGAAAGTAAAGGCAGTTTATTTATTTATAAAGGAATGTCCACCAGAAAATGAAAAACAGCACTTTGAGGCAAATAGGAAAAGTGAAATCTATGTCAGGTCAGAAATTACATTGTATTCTTGAGGTAAAAAAACCCAGCACGTCAGATGAGAAACCTTAGGCTAGAACTTTAAAAATGAAAGAGTAAACCAATAAAAAGAATTAATCAGAAGTATTAGAAGAGCATTTAAAGTGAACGTGAAACAAATTTTTGTGACAGAGTTAACAAGTGAAAGTGGGATGCTCTAACTTAACCAGAAGTCATGAGAAATGGAAAGAAAATTAATTCCTCTGCAAACTTTATGCAAGGGATAAGAGGCTTGGAGCATATCCCCTACAGATGTTACATTACAAAAAAGAAAACATCTCCAGCCACTATTTCTGCATAAATATAATCATAGTTTGAATGCACATTTAGTTGAATCAGTGAAATGTTTCATTTTGGTTTGTTCTAAAAACATAGCTGAACACTTTCATTGGGAAAAAATGTTTATTTGTATTATTAATGAAAACACAAAAAGATTATTCCACTTAATGTGATAATTACTGTACATAACTTCAATACTGTCAAGAAAAAGCTGTATTTTGTGAAAACATATGTTAAAAGACAGACTTCAGCTTCTGCTATTCTTGTTGCGATGAAATCCCTCAAAATATCTCAGACAATTTTGCATTCTGTACGAAGTATGACTACATAATCTTAGGTAGCCAACAGCACAAAATTATGTTACGACTTGCTACCATGTAACTCCACAGTATATTTAAGGTATCAGGAACATAAATGTTAACACAGTCATGTCTGATCTTATATCAAACTGAAACATTTTTAAAGACAAAACCCAGACAACTCACACATTCTCTTTGTACAGCACTCTGAAATACTCTGGCAAGGCACTAGCTGTTCTGTTCACCGAAGTGCAAAAATTATGATAAATGGCAATAAGGACTTTTTTCTCTGCAGAAAGGACATATGCTATGCCATAAATCTAGATCTGGAAAGGCAAATGTACAAGAATTCAGTTACTAACAGTAAAATTACATCATTTATTGTAACTTTTGTTTACTGTGTCCACTGGATTTTTAATTAAGCCACTTCTTGTCACTACAGGTAACATTTTCCACATATCTGTATTTCTTATTTTTATTGTGAATGCATAGTTTGGGAATTATTTCAATTTCTATGAACTGTTTTTATGCCCATAGTTCAAATTTTTTTCATGTCTTATCATTGACATATAATCACCCTGCTTCCAGTTAAAGACTAAGTCTAATATACAGAAAAGTTCATATAACACTGGTAGGTAGCTGCTAAGTATGACCTGTTACCATTTTTGGAGCAGATGGGCTGAATCAGATATTTACTGAATGAAGGAACAGTCCTGTTTCTAAATTAGCTTGTATTCAGATTTAGAACTGTCCCACTTATTAGGACAGACCAAAAATATGAAAAAATGAACAGTAAAGTTCAACCTATATAATGTTTAGATGGTATGTGCTCAGTCATTAATACAAAGTTACCTACAAAAGACATGAAAATAGTTAAATTTCAGCAAAATGCTTCAAAGTAGTTAACATTCAAAAAATGCCAACAAATCTCATAATAGTTTTGTTCAGGAATTTAACAAGTAGAGCCACAAAGATGATGAAGGGAGTGGAACATCTCCCTTATGAGGAAAGGCTGAGGGAGCTGGGGCTCTTTAGCTTGGACAAAAGGAGGCTGAGGGGTGACCTCATCCATGGTTACAAATATGTAAAGGGTGAGGGGCAGGACGATGGAGCCAAGCTTTTTACAGAGCTGACCAATGATAGGACAAGGGGCAATGGTTGCAAACTGGAGCACAGGAGGTTCCATGTGAATCTCAGGAAGAACTTCTTTCCTGTGAGAGTGCCAGAGCACTGGACCAGGCTGCCCAGAGAGGTTGTGGAGTCTCCTTGGCTGGAGACATTCAAACCCCGCCTGGATGCGTTCCTGTGTGATGGACTCTAGGTGACCCTGCTCTGGCAGGGGGGTTGGACTGGATGAGCTTTCGAGGTCCCTTCCAACCCTAGGATTCTGTGATTCTGTGAAGTATTTGACAATAATTTACCATCACAAGGAGGGAAGGAAATGATTCAAACAAGTGATAGCAACACAGCTTCTGATTTTGTTTCATCTTAAATTTATGCTAGGAATGATCCTCTGGGGGAACTGAAATTGCTCCCTCCTAATTTCTAATTAATGTTAACTGTCCAGGGATCATAGGCATACACACATGGAAGAATATAAGGTTAAAATTACTGTCTGCTGTGTGAGAGATAAAATTTGACTCTCAACAGTCTCCCAGGTACTTACATATAGTGGTGCAGGCTCTAACATAAGATCTAAGGGAAGATGATATTTGCATGCATGGGTAAAGTTAAAATGTATAAAGAAAGCAAATAAATAAAATTAAAAAGCCAAATATTTTAAACTTTGTTCCCCTGTTCTATGGTATGTGTGAACAAAACTGATCAGGAAGTGGAATGACTTACAAAGACATTTGGCTTCAATTACATGAGGTTGTCAATGTTGAAATAGTGCTCTACACAATAAAACACTACTCTGCAAATCAGGGCTATAAAATGTCTCCTCTTGTTTGAAAGCTATAGAAAATAATTTTAGGTAATATCTATTTTAGTTATTTAAATACACTTTAACATTTCAAGCCAGCTTTTAAAGTTTTGTTTAAGAACAACTGCATTGAGGATCAGATTTCTAAAACATATTCCCCTTCTTCTAGTCTTAGAAAAACTTGTGGCACAGTTAATATTACTGCTGTGTTTAATCCGTAATTTGTGACCACAGTCAAATGTTTAGATGTTTAACTAAAACTAAGTGAATCCATAACAATGCATAAGGCTGATACAAGTTACAGAATCATGCTCAGCATTTGGATCAGCTCTTTACCCTACAGGATTTAATTTACAAATGATTTTAAACATATTTCTCCTGATAACTATATTGATTAAAGAAAACTCCTCTCCCACAACATTTAAATTATAATGCACTGCTACACTCACAATGTTCATTTTATACACTGACACACACAAAATTAAGGCGTATCTATTGTACTTACTAAATGCAAACACCAAAAAAACCCCACCCACAAATCTGTATTTTCTACTTTGCTGTACTTAAACTCCACTTTGCCTTTGCCTGTGTCCACTCACCTTTTCGCACACCTATTCTAAATATTACATAAAATCATAATAAGCCATTGTGAAAGTAAACTTCAGACCCATATTCATATGAAGACCTCGGTAGCTGATAGAATGCTGAGGCAAAACTCCCAGGTCATCATTCTTGGCTGACTGCAAAATACGTGACACTACGTAGTGGTTACAGTATAGTCCTACAAGAACTACTTAAAGATATCAAGTAGGCAAGCAAACAGGAAGGAAGCAAAGACTAAAAGGAGATTTAACAGCAAATCTATTTACTTTCTCTGGTTTTGAAAAACTAAACATTTTAAAGTATCATACCATTAAAAAAGAGGAATCTCCACTGCTATGTTTCCTCCCAGTTGTTAGAATTTTACAATCATTGTCAACAATCACACAATTACAAACTTAAATTAACACAACTAAGGAAAGCACATGCTTTGTCCTCCTCCATTCCAAAGTATGTGGGCCATGATGAGTGACAGACATAGGTGAAATGAAACAGCAGTCTGGTTCTTTAAGTGTTCAGTGTTATAACCAGGGTCTCTGGGTACACTGTTTAACAGAGGTGCAGGAGGGCCAAGAGAATATGCTACATAGAAAAACAGTTTGCTGGCCACAGTTCAGAGTTCAGCTGGCTGCCACAGCAGTTTTAGGATTGAGTATGTGAGTCAAGTACTCCCAAAGACTTAAGCCACCAATGTGGGAGTGGCCGTCCCACCATTGCAGAGAAATCATGTGTCTGTCATTCAAACCTGAACCCACAGCCTGCCTGTCTGTCTGCAGATTCTTGGAAACAGCCAGTCCCTGAGGGACAGTTGATCTCTCTCCCTTCACCAAGTACTAGGGCTAAAAAATAACTGTGACTAGTTACTGTGGGACATACACACACACACACACACAGATTCAGCAGTAGAGCTACAAACAACCACATGACTCATTTTTCAGATGTGGTGCTTACCCCTTCCATAAATAAGTTGAAGGCTGTCAAATGCTTATGCTGAAATCTGACTCAGAAAAAATTCTTCAATGGAGATAAAATAGTATAGAGAGATCAGGATTTTTTTTTTTAACATGAAGCTTTCTGTAGGGGACTGATTCAAATTTGTTTGGGTTAGTAAAGTCCAAAAGTTATTACCTCAGGGCTGACTGTGAGTCTGAATAGAATCACTTTCTGATCTCAGAAGTCGTCTCTCCTGCTAAGGGTCATGGCTCATTCGAAGGCCAAGCAGGGAGGCATCTGACACAGCAATCCACAAGACAATTAATTTCTATGACCTCTGGGCTTTGCCAATAAATATTTTCTCCAGATTTAAGAAGAAATAGAGACACTCTGGCTTTATATTCTCCTATGTGTAAGGTGTTTGGACACAATAACTTATTCTCCAGCTTGAACTTGTACCTGAATCACAATTTTCTGTTAAGTGGATCAAGAAGAATTTACATTGCTTCTTGTGTGTTTACGTATGACCGTATCTGCAATATCATCTTCCTGTTATAAAGTAATTTAACAGTTGTATCATGGCAGTTTCTCTTACTAAACAACACGAGAATTCTGCATCATGGTGAGAAGCAAAATATAAAGACAAAAAAATTCCAAGTGCAAGAGAGAAGAGATTCAGTTATGGAAAATAAATTTTCATCTGCTATAGCCACCACTCTTATGCACAAACCTTGTAAAATGTTAAGTCTGCAATTACTTTGCCATGTAATAAATAAGACATTTACAGCTATAAATTTCATTCTCATTATAAAGAGGTGAATCATCAACTCATGAGTATAATTTAGAGACCAATATAAGATGCAGATGAATACAAAATTGAGCTTCACTGAAGTAATCTGTCTCTTAGTCCACAAATTAATGTACACAGATAATTTCTGAGTAGCAGAATTATCATGTCTCTTGCACGTGATGGTGTTTTAAATGTATAGTGACACTTTTAAAGAGGTTTAACAACTTTTACATATCTCTACTTACCAGCTTTCTTCATTTAAGCATCTTAGGGTTAAAGAAAATCACCAGTAATGGTATTGATCAGCTATAGAAACATTTTTCATTTCTTTAATCATTCCTTTCAACATTATTTTCCCTACAAGCTTGATACAAATGTAACTTCAACCAGCACTTATCAGCTGGTCAACTACCACCATCAGAATTCTTTCATGCCATATTATTCTATATGATCAAAAATAATATATCTTACAAAATTAATTTACCTTGTACTATGCTGAAAATCAGAAAAATGTATACACATACATGAATAATTACTTAATTTCTTTTTTAATGTATCAAATCTGTAAATTTAATAACCATCATCAGAATTTTCACATCTGAGCACTGTAAGGTGTACACACGATGATGCATCTTGGATTTCTGTGTGTACTAATATGCTAACACAATAAACACTTAAGTATCTTAACATATGTTTGACTATACTTAAAAACTCAGGAGCAAATTAAAACTGAGAATTACATGTCGAATCAATCTGTTACTAAGCAAATAAATATGAATTAGTTATTATTATTTTAAAAACAAACTAGACTCTCTCCCCAATTCCATTCTGATTCTGACCCAGACATTGAAACACAATGACAATATTTATACATAAAAAACAAGTAAGTTATTTCAGTTATTTTGTTATAAAATACTAGAGTAATAAAGTATCTCAGTAAGACCAAGCATTTAAAAATCATAAATATTAAATCCTTTAAGAAAACTCATTTCTAATACTACACGATGCTTACAATTCCTTCTTTTTAACCTTATTACAGATTTTATACCATTACTTGCAAAAATACACATTCACATTCCTTCAGGGGGAGAAGGAAAAAGAAAAAAGCTATCTTGCTATACTTCAGGAACTGGGAACTGGATGCATATTGCTAATTCCTATTCAATTGTCTAACAATACACCCATTAGGATTTTGCCGAAGAAAACTGCAGATAAGACTGCCCAGAAAAAGGAAAGCCTAAGCATAACTACACACAGAAAAAATCTCACTCCAAACAACTTTACTAGTTATATTTATTAAAAAAAGTAAGCCAGCTTCTATGACAATCATTGTAAAAAAACTAAATAATTTTTACAATTAATAAAGGGGCCTATCTTCTCTCTCCAGCAACTATTCCTCCAAACTTTGGCCAAAGCAGAACATCACCATGTTGTGAACTTACAGCATCCGAAGTGCGAATGCTCCGTATGCCCACAATGCCTGCACTTAGCAAGCTGTGCTCATCCTGGGCACTTTATTTCCCAGGCTTTACTTTACAGCTTCTACGCATATCTGCGGCAGTGGAACAGTATCAGGAGAGCCAGAAACGAACTCCATGCTCTCCCCCCCAACCCAAAAAAATGATTCTCTATCTCCAGAAAAGTATGTGTACTATTTAGAAGAAGATTCTGTACAACAGGATCATAATGCACATCCTGCTTAAACAGGACAGGATGCAGAAATTAATTGCTACGGAAGGTAAAGATACTTCATATAAAAAATCAGGAAGCATATAGAAATTTTGAAATCATAGTTTCCTAAACAGTACCTAGGTTGAAGTTACACTTAGTGCTGTCTGATCTTCAAAGTAGCCTGTAACTGTAGAGTTACTTTATCTTAGCATCACATTGCGTGACTCAATTTGGACATCAGTGTTTGCACGTGTACATCCTCAGGCTAAGTGTGAGCTGCACATGAACAACATTCTGACAGGTGTACCAGTAACAGAGTAAGCCACAGAAAATGGGGATTGCAACAGCACACTCACTGTGAATTTGGATAAAATACTGTAGCTGTAGGATATGCATATATAGAAAACAAATATCCCTTTATTACAAAAGGTATTGGGATGGCTGTAAAGTGAACTTGACAAACATTCCTGTTCTTAGCTGTCAGTTACCTGTATGAACTTTCTATTAACAGTTTTTTTCTGGAGTGCCTATAATAAAGTTCTAAAGTAACTGCCACAACAAGTCTAATTCAAATTCCACTTTACCACAACTTCAGCTGCAGCTCTTAGTTCACCTTCCAGCAAACCAGTGATACAGAAGGAGTTTAACAGTCACACTTTACAAGGCATGGGACCATCAAAAGTAGAAAAAAGCATGCACTTCTGCCAGCCACCACCCTGGCATACAAGCAACAGAATAACAAAGAGCCTACAGCCCATAAAACTCTAAAATCCTTGATGCATTTGGCATGAAAGACTATGCTATAAAATGGTGACTAGTAATTTATAAAGGTGGCAATGGATCTAATTATGCAAAGCATGGCAGTAAGACTTCTCTTCACAAACGAACTGAAAATGTATTCAACAATCTGTAGAACAGTGAAGACAGAAGATTAAAAAGATGCCGAAATTTGTAAATGACCTTGCTTCCTTCCCTCCTTCCACTCCCCCTCCAGGAAATCTCCTTGGTATATTTCCTTGCTAAAAAATAAGGTCACAGTAGCATTTGCTGAGAAAATGGCAAAGAAGTGCTGTGCAAGCCAAAAATTAAAGATTGCCCTCCTGAAACGACATTCAGCTTGGTTGGACTAATGTTATAGATAAAAAAAAATGAAAATAAATCTATCCCAGAATGCCTAATATTTGTATCTCCCCAGCTGGTAGCAAAGAAAAACATACTTTTTAAATTCAGGCAGTTGAGCACTAAATATTCAAAATATCCTAACGAAATTAATGGATCAGCACCTTTGAAACCTCTCACCTACTTATATCGTTTTACATGACCTTGTGCATCAAATTCAAGGGAGGAAGACTTAGAAATTTAGCAACTACTTTATGTAAGCCCAAATTTAAATTTCACGGCACCTAAAGACAACTCATCCTGTCACAAAAGGAGCCTGTAGTCCCTCAAAGACTACACCACTTGATCAGCAGGGTGAAGTCTAGACACGAACTTGAATCTACTTTTGTGCTGTGTCTGTTTGGTGAAACCCCCCCCCCATTTAATTTTTGAGACCAATTCAATACTTTTTACAAACACTCAATTCATTTAAAACACACAAAAAAAGAGACACATTTGGTAAAGTGATTAGTTCAGACTCCAACTGCAGACAAAAGACAGAGTCAAGAGAAGAGTCTGGAGACTGAGGTATAAAATTACAGATAAGTACCAAATACACTCAGCAATTTCTTAGCAGAAAACATTGTAAGGATTTTAAAAAGATGACATTTGCATTTGCAGTAGTTAGACTGACAGAACAGATGTACTAAAACCCATTAAAAAAAGCTTAAATCTGAAAGACTTGTCACGGTTTGTTAGGACCACAATTTGCACATTTGCAAAATGAGCTCAATGATGTCTCTCTCTGAAAAAGAAAAGCACATTTTCAGAAAGAAAACGAAGCACATTCAGCTGAAAAAAAATGTGAGAGAGATGTTATAGTCTAGTTCATCATTTCCTGCATTTTGAAAGTGAGTAGAAAAATGTATGTAAAAATAATACATGGTTCTTTTAAAATTATTTTATTCAATGTCTTCAAATTCTCGTTTCAATAATTGGCACGACAATGTGATAAAGACAACACTACTGCCACAAGGCCTGTGATAATTTCAAAACTGCAGGTTGTCTGCAATAGCTGCAAATTTGATGATGACTCATTTAGCCCTTTATCTTTCAGTGTGGACTTAATAACATGCAGGAGTTTACTATATGGACATCTTTCAGAAGAAAGTTATTTACAGTTGCAAATGTTTACAGTGTTCAGGATTTTTTTTGATCATCCAAATAATCATAGAATCATCGAGGCTGGAAGAGACCTTCAGGATCATCCAGTCCAATTACCTACCTACATCACCACTAAACCGTTATCATATGGTATTAAATTGTATCAATAGTATTTAGAAACAAGCTTTTAGGAAGACATTTCTTCACTGTTCATTATTTCAGTCAAAAATTAGCTATCAGAAAATAGAGAAAATTTTCCAGATAGCAAGATACTCACTTGCACAGGCAATACAAACAGGAGACTGTGGCAAACAGCTGATAGCCCTCATAAGCTTTTATGGTAGGTGTTACAATGCTGCCTGGAATGAGGTCACAACAGCAGACTAGAACCTGGGAAACACATTACTGCTTGAGAAATTGCTCAGAAAGGCAAGAGCAACCATACTGAAACATACTGGACAACATTATACTGAGAAAACAGACTATGAAAAGTTTCATTCAGACACTGTAAAAACTGAGACTAATGTGGATGTACAGCATGATTGGGAGGAGATGGCAGCTGAGTCCACTTTGCTCCCAGCCACACTATCTTACCCTGAAGCAGCCTGTCTAAACAGCCAAGCAGATGCAGCCTGGCTGCCACTGTAACAAAAGAGACAAAAGTCATGGCAGATCAAAAGAAATAGGACACAGTCACTGCTGAATCCCCTAAAATCCTTAAAAACAGAATTAAGAGGTGGTCTAGAAAGCTGCTGAAGCTACTGTTTGTTGGCTTAACTCCTTGTAAAGCAACAAGGAAGAAGTAAGCCTCCCTGAGGCCAACTGTCCCAAAGGACTACATAACACCTCTCCATTTGGACGGTATCTCCAGTTTCTTCAGACATTCAGGAGTTGTCCATAACTGCCAGGCAATTAAGATTTGAATTTACACCTGAATGAGTAATCTCCTTCCAGGCTTGCGACTTATTTTCCACTGCATTCATTTACTTTTGGTCTACTACTTTCTTTTTCAAACTGCATATAATTATGCACTTCCATATGCTGAAAAATCAATTCTTGATTACCACTGAAAGTAACAGAAGCTTGGATAGGCTTGCTGGTAGGTATGATTTTAATGGACAAGAAAGAAATAACGCAATAGTGTCTGGTGGAGACATGGCTCTCCCCTCTGGCAGCCCAAGTTTGTTTGCTTTCAGATGATACTGGAAAGCTCAGATGTTTCCAGTATGAATTATGAGACAACCTCAAGTGAACAGCAGCAGCTCCCCACAATTAATGTTTTCTACTTCAGAACACAAACAAAAACAAACTGCAAGGGAAACCCAGCTTTTCCTCAGTGCTATGCTATTTCTCAGAACAGAAAGGTATAGTGCTTCAGCCTAGCTCTGAATTTCTCTACTTTTTTTGTCTGGATTTTGGTTTTACGATTCTCTTATCAAGGGGCAGTAACGGGGGAAGATTAATAGGAGCTTTGATTAACATCATCATCGCTTCACAAACAAGAAGGTAAGAGAATATAGTACGGTCAGCAACAGCAAAAAAGAAATTTGGAAAACACATTACCAGTCTAAGGTTTTTTCGTGAGTATATATTCACATTGCTGATTATTCAAGTAATTGCAGAATATGACATTCAGATCTCAAGTTTCTTTAACTAAAATACGTTCCACTTGTTTGCTTTTATCAGCAAAAGTAAATTCCAGGGGATTAAGTTTCAAAACTTGAAGATAATTAAAGCAGTCTTGCCCTTTTTGCAACTACAAATATCACCTTTCAGAAATACAATTTATGCCAAATCTTGAAAGTTGAGATCACTTGAAAAATAACTCACATTTTGATATGATACCACAATTAAAAGACTTTCTGATATAAGACTAAATTGGTCCCCAGGTTAAATTTATTTAACAGCAATTTCTAAAACTCCTTTATTTAGTTGCAAACGCATTGAAATTAGTATCTCATCCAGGAATCAGGTTTGTAAATAGCCACTAAACACTACAGATTAGGGGACTAGAAGGACTAGTCCCTACAGATTTTGTAGAAGTTGGTCACCTAAATGAATCAGCACATCCTCATTTCCTTTATGATGTTGCTCTCTAGAATAGTTCACAAATATATCTTCAGTAAATATGTATCATAGAATCATAGACTGATAGAATAGTTTGGGCTGGAAGGGACCTTTAAAAGTCATCTAGTCCAACCCCTCTGCAGTGAGCAGGGACACCTTCAACTGGATCAGGTTGCTCAGAGCCCTCTCCAACCTGACCTTGAATGCCTCCAGGGATGGGGCATCCACCACCTCTCCGGGCAACCGGTTCCCATGTTTCACCACCCTCAGCGTAAAAAATTTCTTCCTAATATCTAGTCTAAATCTATCCTCTTTTAGTTTAAAACCATTACACCTCATCCTATCGCTACACGCCATGCTAAAAATTTTGTCCCCATCTTTCTTATAAGCCCCCTTTAGGTATTGAAAGGCCGCAATAAGGTCTCCTCGGAGCATTCTCTTCTCTAAGCTGAACAACCTCAACTCTCTCAACCTGTCTTCACATGAGATGTGCTCCAGCCCCCTGACCATCTTCGTGGCCCTCCTCTAGACATGGTCCAACAGCTCCATGTCTTTCCTGTGTTGAGGACTCTGGAGCCAGATGCAGTGCACATATTATTTCTGTAGATTGGCTACTGACCTATCAACTGCACAAAAGTATTTTTTTGAATACAGAGTGCAAAATATCAAAGACAGAATTTCTAAAAAAAGACAGAACAAGGCTTCTGTAGTTCAGTTTTCCAGTCTAATGGATTTGTGTTTCTGGCTTTATATTCTATACATTTTGCTATTGATCTTCATAATAAACCAAAAATGTTATCACCTGGCTGGAGAGAGTGGCTCTAAAAGCCCAAGTGTTGTATATCAAAAAACTGCACAGGAACATCTATATTCATTTTTAAAGTTCATTTCTAGGGTTCTGCCTCAGCAAAGAGTCCTCAAAGAGAAGAAAAAAGTGGCATGTCTAACTTCACAGCCTCAGAGGATTTAGAATGTTCCATTCTTTTAAAAAGTGAGCTTCAACACAAAAAGTAATTGCTCTGGAGAGCTTTAGATTCTCTGTAAGGCATTCTGTGCTCAGCAGGTTATGAATAAATCCCCGCTCTCAGAAGGACATACCTCAGCATTCACTCTTGGCTCTCCAGAAGAAGCAAAGGTGTCCACTCCTTCTTCTGGGAGGAAAAAAAACCCCACCATGTCTTGTTGGACTGATTGAGAAAAGACAGATTCAGGAACCACTTGATATCTTTGGGGTTCCAAACCCAAAAAGATGACATGGTTCATTTTTTTCCTTCTTCCCTTCATTTTTTAGTTGCCCTACTTCATTTTTATTTGCTTAGATGTCTGAACTCCAGTTATTAAGCACCTAGCTGATAACCATATAATTCCTTGATGTGTGGCTTTACTTCTCCAGCAGGTCAGCCTATGGAATTATTGGTTTAATAGAGTTTTAGATGAAGATACTACCACAGCAGATGTCATATTTTAGAGACAAAGGTGCCATTTATAATCTACTGGTAAGACTCTCTACATTTTGCATAGGAAGCTCCTAGATGATTTTAATACCCTAGGAACAGGGAAAGGAGATATAGGAGGTTCTACCTTTTTTTAGCTTTCCATTTTGATAAATGGAAGATGGAAAAATCCCTTTTGGCTATTAAAGTAGTTCAAGTACATATTTAGTTTTAATTATTCTGGCTCTAGGCTCTGGAGTTGTCTGCAGCAATGTTAAGTCCTGGCAATCTTTGCACTGAAATCTTTATGGGAATATCTATATGGGAATGCAATAGCTGGCTGCTGCCATGAGAGAAGAAACTATGCTCTTAAGTGCAAAAGAAAAAAAATATATAAGTTCTACAGATGTGCACATATTCAAATATCCAAAACATTTTCTCTGCTTTGCTTAGCTTCCTCATCCTGCTGCCATATGGTACAAAGAATTTTCCATCTTGGTATTTGGAGACTGTTTTCTAACAGGAATTCCTAGATAATTTGGTAGTTTGCTAACAAGCAGGATAAATAAAGTTTATTATTGTTTAAAAATAAGACATCAAGACAATTATTTCTTCCTTGTTAAGTTCACTATAAAAAAGCCTGTGGAAAAAAGATGTATGTCATCAATTACTGTATATTCAATGACCAGCTGTTTTAAATTTGGATATTAAGTAATCCACTCTTTTCTGTGTGCAAGAGCTGAATGATTTAATAAATTCCCATATGCCCCAACATGTGCCAGCTATGCTAGGTTATCGAAAATCCAGCTGCTGTTATAACAGCTGCCAATGCTGAGACTACTGAAGAGAACAATGAATCAGCTTCAAGTCAACAAAGACATAAACAGACAGAGTTCCCACTTCAGATATGTGGGAATACAATATATCTGTTAATTAAAAACTAACACTGACCCACAGTCACATAAAAATTAAGTTCCAAGAACTCATGTGCATTGTTTAGGGTGGAAAATTAATGCCCAACCAAGCAGTTCCATTTCCATCAGTAGTCCTAGATGCATAGGAATGCCCTATATACTACACATACAGTTTGCAAATTAGATTTTATTCTGTTGCAGTTTGCTTTTCTTTCTTACATATCGTAATTCCTATGTAGCTCTGGCACAACATGTTTTAAATAGCCAGACTGCTGGATTTCTCAATGATCATGAAAATTCAATTATGAAAATTTTATTCTTCCATGTAAAAGTATTTTAATGCAATTTAAGAGTCAAAGGTACAACTCCACTGCCCTTAATTCATTAAAACAAGCACACAAACAACAAAAAAAAGCAGATAAAGAAAGAAGGTAGCCAAACAAGGTGACAGAAATAATTCTCCAGACAGCTATTTTTAGGACAATCAGTGCAGAAATGTTCATCAAAATACGTTAATATTGAATTTTAAAAGCTAAGAAAAGAATTCCTTGATATTAAATTATTTCTTGTTACAAGAGCTTTGCAGGTGTATGTAACTTCCATCTCCAGATCAGCATAAGTAAACAACACTTTAGGATACACACTTCATTTGTCACAATTAACTCTGTTGTTAAGGGAAATCATTTTGAAATTATCCTAGAAATCATCAGTCTCATAAGCAAGATTAGAGTATTATTATATTGATACAAATGTACATCAGCTATAGGAGATAAAATACTTCTTATTTTAAAAAAAACCCTCACCAACACATTCACATTTGCTGGAGCTGGATCATCTCCAGTACACAAAGTATACAATGCTCAAAAGCCACATTAAAGAAGACTTCAATAACTTTAACTTCAAGCAGTCTATATATAGTAGTTTAAGCATAAAACACAATTTAAGAATGTATTATTTGAAAAAGATTAGCAATATACTGACAAATTAAAAGCATGTCATGCAGAGACTTAAGACGCTTATAAAAGCTCAGGCAAAGGGGCAAACCACATCAAGGGGCATACAGAAAACTCAAAGACTTTGAAAGCTTAAAGCAACTCATTCTTTTTCATACCTTAATTATGAAGTTGCAAGTAATTGTGTTTTCAGCCACATGTTCCTGACATTGCATAAAACCCAACACTGTTATTTTCTCAAATATTAGTAGACTTACTTTTCTTTAAGGAAATCCACTACTTGTTTGAAGTCTGCCACGCAGTATTCTCTTTTCATGTCCATGAGCACACTGTCAGAGGCTGACTGGACCGGTATGTGCAAGAAAGCATATACTCTTGGATGATTGAGAATCTTTGCCATTTCCTAAGATTTATTCAAAAAGAAAAAGAGCTTTAAAGCATTAAGTGAAAATACGTAAAACTAATTTAAATTAATATATCACAGAGTCACAGAATGGTAGGGGCTGGAAGGGACCTCTGGAGATCATCTAGTCCAACACCCCTGCTAAAGCAGGTTCACTTAGAGCAGGTGGCACAGGATCACATTCAGGAGGGTTTGAATGTCCCCAGGGAGGGAGACTCCACAACCTCTCTGGGCAGCCTGTTCCAGTGCTTTGTTACCCTGTAGGTAAAAAAGTTTTTCCCTCATGTTCAGATGGAACTTCCTGTACTCCAGTCTGTGCCTGTTGCCCCTTGTCTTGTCACTGGGCACCACTGAAAAGAGTCTGGCCTAAACCTCTTGATACCCGTCCTTCAGATATTTATAAGTATTGATAAGATCCCCTCTCAGTCTTCTCCAGGATAAGTACTGGGGTAAGTATCAGCAGTAATATCTCTGAAACCCAAACAATATTGAGTTGCAGTGACCCAGTTTGAAACAGTAGGGACAGGTGAAAATATTGGGAAGTAATTTTGTTTTTAAATAAAATAAGAAGAAAGCTAGGGGATTGCACTTCTTTTGAGATAGGTATGACATTCCCTACATAGTATTGGCTACTCATTTAAGAGAAAATTCCACAGGTAAAGTATTGTGAAAGTCAGTGCTTTCAGACAGTGGCTGTTTTCAATTTCAGAAGATGGTATGGGTTAGCTGCTTTCTTGCCAGAGTCAAGTTCTCAGATACAAATATGAAAATGTCTCTAACTGGAGTAGCCTTAAACTGGCCAACGAAACTGGTATACCCAGCCATCTGCAAACCTGCTGCAATACTATGTTACCTGTGTTATTGCAGAGATAAGACTCCAAGCATTACAAGTGTTTGGCTATAAAATGGATAGAATTAATCTGGGGGCAGCTAAAAGCAGAATGACAGCCTGAAAAGAGACAAAGATGTTTTACATTTTGTACAAATACAAAATGTCAGAAAGAAAACAAAGTAAAGGTAATAGCAAAATGCAAACGAACTCCCAAATCGAAGCCAAACCAAAGCCATGATTAAGGACTGGCAAGGGGATGGAACATGAGATGGAGAATAGAACGGGCAGTCACATTTATTTAATTTTTATTATTTACACAATTAAGGACATACAGCCTAGCAAGGCATTTTAAATATTTTTCAAATTTGAGACAAAATAGCTCCTAGATTGTGTGCAATATTGCGGGGAATCAAAGATGGACTTCGCACAATCCCAATATGAATCAAGCAAAAGCCGTTTTATTTACTTAACTACCCCTTATAGACATTGGTACCACATGCCTATTACGTGCTCTCTGATTGGTTAAAGTCCCTCTTACATGGGGCAGTCATGTGCACTAGCAACACTCCCATTGGTCCATGGTGCATTGGTCCATGGCCCATTGGTGCATGACTTCCTGGTAATGGACCTTCCACATCATTCAGAAGCAGTGCCACCTCACTTCCTGTCGTGTCTTCCTGTGTCCCAACCTGGACACAAGCGATGTTCTCCCTGTTTCCTGCTCCTCAAGATGACCTTCAGTATGTGGCTGCGTGTTTAATCAAAAGGCTATCAAATGGCTGGTTCATTACATGCCATCATCCTCTAAATATACCCCAACACAATATTGTACAGCGTGGCTTCTTAACCTTTACCTTGAAAAAAATAAGGGAACTTGGACAAAAGAACGCTATTATACACACAACCAGGTTTTCACTTAAGGTTCTCCCTGTGCAGTGAGCATACAGCACACAGGCTGGGACCAAGCACTGCACTGCCTGCTCTTCTGCCATGTGCATCCTGCACGTTCCTGTCAGGCTCACTCAGAACATTTCTCCTCTTCTCTTTGACAGCACATCTACTCCATCTGACAACACATACTGCTGCCAGATTTAATTGTTAAGTTCAATTATTTAAGGACAGGGAACTGCTTGAGAGAGTCCAGCACAGAGCCACAAAGCTGATGAAGGGAGTGGAACATCTCCCTTATGAGTAAAGGCTGAGGGAGCTGGGGCTCTTTAGCTTGGAGAAAAGGAGACTGAGGGGGGACCTCATCCATGGTTACAAATATGGAAAGGGTGAGGGTCAGGACGATGGAGCCAAGCTTTTTACAGTGACAACCAATGATAGGACAAGGGGCAATGGATGCAAACTGGAGCACAGGAGGTTCCATGTGAATCTCAGGAAGAACTTCTTTCCTGTGAGAGTGCCAGAGCACTGGACCAGGCTGCCCAGAGAGGTTGTGGAGTCTCCTTGGCTGGAGACATTCAAACCCCGCCTGGATGCGTTCCTGTGTGATGGACTCTGGGTGACCCTGCTCTGGCAGGGGGGTTGGACTGGATGAGCTTTCAAGGTCCCTTCCAACCCTAGGATTCTGTGATTCTGTGATTTACAAATTCATTCCGGATCATTAATCAGCATTATTAGCCACACATCTAGATTTTCTCTCTGTATTGGTTGGCCTAGATTGTTCAATGAGAAGGTAAACACCCTCATGCCTTTCAACTTTCAGGTACTCACATTTAAAAGCACTGATTTTTAAAGTAAGAATTAACAACACTCTCAAAATACACCCTTCATCTAACAAACAAATGCATACAAAACCTGAACTCTCTCAAATCACTTTTGAAAGTAGTTTTGAAAGCTTCTGTCTAAGATTCTATTACACAAATGTCTAACAGAAGTGGTCACATTATTCTGTGGAATATCTACTCTGTCTAAGCATTACAGCAATAACAACACTGATAATGGAGAATATACAATCTGATGCACATCGAGGCTATTTACAGTGAAACTAGCTCTCAGTGGAGGCTGGAGGTAGATGGATTCATGAATAAAAGAATAAAGAAAAGGCCTCTATGCATCCATGCAAGTTTTATGTGTCCATTTCAAATGGAACCCTTTGTCTATGCCCTTAATAATTTCAGACATTCCGGTAGGATATGTTTTCAAAATGAAACAGCATAGAACAAGTTCTGTGAAATAAAGTAACAAAACAAGGAAGACTCCTTCTCTTTCAAACTTTAGAAAATACTGTAAACTTAGCTTATATGAAGCATCCTAGTAGTCATCTGTAATTGTTTTGCTTATCAGTAATAAAATGTTTCAAAAATAGAGAAATGGTAAAAGGGCTGGAACCCTGTACCACAAGCCTATTATTATTCTTATCTCTTAGTTCAGAGCACTTCATTCAATCTTCAAAAACAGACTTATGATATAAGAAACCAACAGAAGCCAAGTTTTATAACATGTTTCTGAATCTGCAAACTCCTTAAAAATAACTCATACTACAACACAGAAAAAAAAATTACTTCTTTCTCACTCCTCTCAAAATTTGCACCTTCTGAATAAAAGCCTCTTCAATATGTGATCATTTTGTGAATTCCCCTTGAAGGGGAATAAATAAACTATGTATTCAAATTTCTAGCTACAAAAGTGTTATTTTATTCCAGCTTTTATAAGGGTAAGAATAATTTGACAGGAAAAACCACATTTATATCCCAAACAAACACAGGGAATATTACATTTAAAAATTTAAGATTTTGTTCTTTGCCCTTTGCATTCATGCTAAACAACACTTAAATTTTTAAAGCATTGCTTTTTAACCTTAAAATGGGGACTGATTCTTTCCGCTGTAGTATTTTTAAACTATTTTAAGCTATTTTTAAATTGTGTACAAACTAGTCACACATTGCAGGCCAGTAAATAAATAAATAAATAAATAATAATAAAGCATAACTACATTGTATTTACTGGTGTTAAAGACACCATACATAGTAAAGAATGAAAAACTACCTTTTTCTACCACAAACTTTTGTTTTTTAAAGTCACAGGCAAGGAAACTCTCCAGTTATGTGAAAATAATTGGTTTTGCCTTCCTTTTTTGCCTTAAAAAAATGAAAATTTTGCTGCAAAGTATGAAAAGTGAAAACCAAACCCGAAAATCTACAAAGTGTTTTCCTATCTAGAGGATCTCAAGAAAAAACACCCAACCAACCTCAAACCCACAAGTTGCTTATCTTACAGTCATGTATAGAATCTTGCTGGTCTCTCATTTCATCTGTTTCAGTGGGATGTGGCCAAGAGGGAGCTTTCAACTACACTTCCTGCAAGAGGAACTAAACTGATAGCGTTCAGCAGCCACAGCTTAAACAAGACTCTAGTCAGAACTGCTTCTTCTAGTTATCCCTCATTTTAAAACCATGAAATCATATGGCTTCTGCAATCTCTGTTGTCGGTATCTTTCAGGATTAAGAACACAACTGTTGTTACTTAAGGTCATTTCCCCTTGGTTCTGTACTAAGAGGACACAAAATGCCTGGTATTAATTAACTGAACTTTTCAGCTGTCACTTACAGGTCCCTGTATGCATTAAGAGCCATGAAAGCAAGCTCAAAATCATTACTGATAATTCCACTGAATCATTTGGTTTTAGAATGGTGCACATCAGTCCCTCAATATCAAAGAACATGCATTCTTTAGAAAGTAAATTGTTTGTCATGCATCACAGAAATGCACATACAACACACACCTTACATATCTGGAAATCGTAATGCAGTCTGGTTACTGTGATCATAGGTTTCAGGTATGTTCTGGACACACAAAGCTCCTTCTAGAGAAGAAGAGGTTGCAAACAACTCTTCTACTGTAAAGTCCTTTCTTTGCTTTGTATCTAAAACTACACAAAATATGCTGCATATGCTTTAAGCACTTAAGTCCTATTGAATATATTCCTCTATTTTCAGGCACACATCTGAACCAAAGGCCCTACTGATAAACTGGTTTCCCACCAAGTACTTCAGGATCAGAACTATTAACTTGGTGCATTTAGCAGAACACAAATTGTTAACACAAACCAAGCACAAGACTGAAATATCTGGTGACCCACTGTTTCTTTGTCATTTGCTTTTAAGTACCACCGGTGTTCTTAAATTTACCTTAGACTAAGCAGTTCAGAAGGAAACAGAAAATTAACCAAACAAAGTTTTGTATGATTACATCAGAAATCTGAATAAATCAATCTTCCAAGATTTGTAAGTGTTCAAGTGTTCACACTCTAACTCAGAGCTATAAAGCAAAATTGTTTCAGTCTTACCTTTTATCCTCCCTACACTTAAAAATGCACTAAATTACCACGTAAGTTTGATTAAATCACAGCTATGTGCTGAACAGTCATACTTAAGTCAATGCTGACAGATTTTCCCACACCACAGATTGTACACAGAATACTAGATTTCATCACTTAATAAAACTATTAGTTAATATCCCAGAGAGAACTTGAAGGACATCATGGGCTAATGCATAATTGTACTTTACAGTGTTTCAACATTCTAAGCTTAACATCTGTTTCCTATTGATTTTTGGATATATATTTTTTTTTACAAAGTGCTTTACATTACTAGATATAATTACATATTTCAGAAGGAAAAATGCAATATAGAATTTTATTTCCATCTGGAAAAAATAAAGGAACAACTTTTTCAAGTTATACGACTGTGAAAGAAAATTTCTGTCTTTAATCATGACTGAAACAGCTGATTGCCTTTTCCCCCTATCTTTTGGAATCTAACAATATGTCTATGTACGAAGAGAAGCACTACATAAAAATGACACTGCATGTAGGAACAAAGAGGTCAAAGAGTAGCACAATTTGTTTTAAGTTGACTTTACGAAAAATAAAAGCCATCTACATTTGGAATCTAACAACGTATGTGAAATATCCTTCAGATTACTGATCACATAGGAAATAATTTTTTCCAGTTCTTAGCAACTGGAGTACATCAGAACACAGGGCACATTGCCAGAGAGATTTTTATCTAGTCAGTATATTTTATCCCAGCAATTACAATATACAAATTTAACCACCTAACCAGAAAACCAGTCCTTCTGTTTGCAATGACACCACGTGAAACCGTAGAGAATCACAGAGACAATAAACATCAGTATCTGTGCCTCTTTATGTCAGTACCAGCAAGCTGCTCAGACAGAGAGTGATTCTTACCCTTAACCTAAAGTAGGCAAAAATCCAGTACTGAATTCTGCCTTGTGTTTCAGTTATAATGATCTGAATAACTTGCTTCCTAGCAAAAGGGTTTTGTTCTCTGCCAGCAGTGAAGCCCAAAGAAACCCTTATGCACATGGAAACACGACAAAATGGCACTCCCTCAAAACTTCTCCTTGTGGCAGATGTTATGAGGGGGTGTCTGCTGACTGTTGTCTTTCAGAAGCCCAGTGGTGCCACCACCAGCACGGTCTGGATGAAAATCAAGTGGCTGTGATCCATTTGATAAATTCCTCTGCTGTAGCACAGTTCAGGAACAGATGTGTTCCAGTGATGCAGGCACGGCAACAATGACACAGTCTGATCGAGTCTGGAAAGGTCGTAACAGTTTTGTTCAAACTAATGAGCAAGGAACCTTTCCCCTGCCCCCCACCCCTCATGAGTAATGGGGCTGTAAAAACCTAAGAACATGTAGGATGTATAATTGCACACCTCCCCAAAGACACTGGTTGGAAGGCAATGCCTCCCTCTCATCTGTATATGAAGTGGGGGAGATGTAATGAAGCTGTATGATGGGCAAGCTTAGCGGCAACCCCTACCCCATGTAATATGACATGACTTATGCCCAGGTCTTCATCCTATCATTAGGATAAAAGCAGGTTACACTGGAGCAGTTAGAGGCCCACACATTTCTGACCAATGTAATTTGAACCTTAAAATCAAATCCTTGGGTTGCCAGATGGAGGGCAAAAATCTGTTTTGTCATATGGGAAAAATGCCTTCCACATTACCAAACAAAAACCTGGTATTAGCTCAGGCCACCCTTAGAAATGGATATAAACCAGACTGCAAGCTGTGATTTGCTGATAGTAGAATGAGCTGTGATAGCCATATGCTCAGCCCTAGCTGTTCCCAGCTGTTCTGCTAGGTGTGGGATCTCTCTGTTGCTTCCAACCTCATAAAATACACAACCCGAGCTAGCTAAGCAGTTTTTTCTCCCTTGTGGCTATACATTAAGCTTAATCTCTTAAAAACTAAACCAAGCCAAACGAAAATTATCTACATGCCTTCAAAAACTTGCCACATTTTCCTTTATTAAAAATGGGGACAGTTTAACAGTTTTTCAATAAAAAACAACATTCAGATAATACTACAATGCAATCTCGTATTTCATGGTTCAAAGCTTCAGTTGAAGTTGGCTGCATCTCCTCCCATGAGTCACTGCACAAACAAGGAAACACCCAGCTACCTGATTTTTACTTTTAAACATAGAAATATCAAGAACTCTCCTATTCAGTTAATAAGTACATAAGTTTCTCTCCAAGATATGACTCTTAACCTGGATATTCATGGTATCCCCCAGAACAAAAAGAGCCTCTGCAGAGTACCACTTTTTGCATCTATATGATAAAAATGGTAATTCCCAGTACAGATATCCTAACCTGGGTTGCCAAAGTTTTTCATGATAAGAAAACTGATATCCCTATCACAGCCTGCTTCCAATATTAAAGTAGGACTGACTTTACATTGGGTAAAATGTAAATGGGGTAAAAATGTACCCAACGTAGATGCTGATTGCTTATTACCCAAGTCTGTATGGAGCTGTGAGCCCAAGCAAAACATCTGAGTCTCTGAAAGTGTATCACCAAAACAAAGCTGATTCAGTGACAAATTCAGCATTAATGGTCACATACTGATTTCCTCAAGGTATTGCATACCTTCAGTTGCCACACAAACTGATTGAAGTTGTGTGGTTGGAAATATGCAGTAAATGGTTCAGTGCTTTCAAAGATGAAAACAGTTACTGGTGCTGCTGCAGCCATCATTACAATCCTAAAGACACTTTGTGGAGCTTCAGAGTGCTGTTTGTCCAGTTTCAATACATAGATTTCACTTTAAGGTAAAATGTACATTCAATTAACTTGTGATGGCTTAATAACTTAAAGCCATCCAACCAAACAGCTAATACTAATTTCTTGTGAAATGATTAATTCTGGTGTGCAAGAAAAGACACACCTTTTCATTTTCTCTATGGTGCTCTCTCATTTCTCATCATTAAGCGCTCTTCAAATGAAATATTTTTTCTCAGAAGTAAATTAGGACTCCTCTTTGCAGTATGTTTTAGAAACACACATTGGGAAGTTCCCTAAAAAGGTGATTTATTGCAACAGTACACTGCTACTTTAAGTAACTCTCTGTTTCAATCATATATTATGCTAATAAAACCTTGAAAAATAATTAAAGCATAGAGAAGCACACACTTACAATAGGTGAGTAGGACCATCACAGCTTTTTGTCTTTAGAAACTCGGATGAGTGAAATGGATTGCTAGTTTCACCCATACTATGCATTTGTTCACCACTGCAAAAATGAGAATCCCACATGATACAAAAGAGTAGAAGGTTGCTGCTCAGAAGGAAGCCATAGAATGAATGGCGCATCCCATCAGAGTTCAGCTGCAGAGACAGATTTGTGTCAGGAAGCCTCACTATTGTTTCCCTCTATTTCACACAAGCAAGTACAATATCTGAAATAGCATCTGCTTTAGCAGGTTACACTGGAAGGAAAATAGTGGAAAGTTTTCATCAAAAACCTTTAGACAAGTGCTATCACTTTCTTTTGTAGATATCCAATTTGCTGAGCTAAATTTCATAGTAAAACAGAATAAAAATATTCAAAAATATAAAGATTGATATAATAGAATTCATGTTCTTCAGTAGACTTGCACATTTAACATAACTAAACTAATTGAATTCAAAGACTGGGTAGAACGGATTCTGTCTTCTCCTCAATTCACAAAGGTACAGAAACCCAAAGCCAATATTATGTGCAGTTTTATTCAACTTTCTAGAACATGTTACAGTTCTTTTTTTCTTGTTTTTAAAGAATAGTCACCAAAAAAAACCCCCCTCAAACCCAACCTTTTTTTAAACAAATGCCAAAGCCTAATGAAGCAAGCAGTCTTACTGAAGATTATGTAGATTATGAAGATTATGTAGATGATAATGCAAAGCACAGCAAATGTGACAGCTCATAAAACAAACAGGTTTATGCACCTAAACTGAACACAAACTTTTGGAACAGCATGGAGAGTAGTTGGTAGAACTTTACTTATTACAATATAAATAACTAAGAAAGTGATTTCTTATTTGTTCTTCAATGAAGGCAGAAATATTGAAAGATGGCCCAGTTTGTTACGCAAGCTACATATTTGACAATACCTTCTACCTCAATGCCTTGAAGTGCATGGCACCTGCTAAAATTCCTACTTTATTTAGCAAAAATGCAGTTTCTCATATATGTACTGCCCGTTCTTTGAACAAGCTGCTCAATTAATGGTGATTTCTATTTTCTGCTAGTAAATCCACAGCTCCAAAGGTCTACTGGGATGAGACAGTATTATAAGCAATTGACAGACAACCTGACACTCAACACAAGATTGAGTGGATCTGTCTGCATTTAAATACTCTTCATTTTTGTGATATCTAAGAAGCAAGAGAAACATTCATATGAGCAAATCATAATTAAGATACAGTTAACATGCACAGCTTTAACTGGTCAAGCAATCTGCTACTTAATGTTAACCTGTTTTTGCAACACCAATTTTTATGCACAGATTATTAAATACAGCAGAGCACTAGATGCATGCATAAAATATTTTCTCTTGATGGAGAACTGAATCTTGCATAAATAAAAGCAGCTCTTTCTCTGTGTTTCTCAAAGCATTTTGTCTAGAAGCGTCACAAAGAACAAGGAGCCTACCTGGAAACAAACCTTTATTGTTCTTCAAAGTTCCAAATACAATAACATTGTTATGGTTTTTAAGAACACCCAGGATTCACAAATACAACATAAAACCTTCAGGAAGAGTAAGATGAGTTCTTATTTTGACATTTATTAAGCCAAATCATATTCCACCAGCTGGCAGCAAACATGTCACCAAGTATTTACAGACATTAGGACCTGCTGAGTCTGAGATCTTGAAACTCTAGAATAGACAAAGTGGTGTGACAAAATGTATCTCCAAGCACAGCAGAGATTCATCCCTTTCCTAATCCCAAAATATCCAAATATACATTCTGGGGTGAATGTATATTTAAATTCACTGAAAAAGTTCCCATGACACTACGTTTAAGGAGTATTTTCAAGCAAATGGCCTAGATTTGGAAACCGCAAAGACAAAGAACACTTTCTGAGGAAGAACAGGAGAGACAGAGTATTTTAGTTCTAAAAAAATAAGAAGCTGGAATACACAGAATAAGCAAAGATACATACACAGTCTCCATGGGATGAATAAGCATTTATCATAATATGAAAGGAAACAATAAGCATCCCTCCTTCCCTCCCCCCCCTTCTTTTTTTCTATTTTAGAAGCTCAGAAGTCTCTCTCCTCCTTACCATAATATCTGAGATTTCTTTCAATTTTACTGCTAGCAAGACAAGCAGTTTGCATAGAGACACTAGGTAATTATAGCAAGGGAAAGCTGCATGGTCCACCAACTACAAAACACTACAAAACTCACAGTAATAAGAGGTCAGGGGCTCAACTATTCATTTATTTAAATGTATGCCATGGTTTTCATTTTTTTCTGGTCAAATCAACAGATTTTAATTGGCACTTTCAAATGCAGCAGTCTATGAAAATGAGAAAAATATTACTAGAAAAAAAGCAAATACATATCCTAAAGGCCTGAAAATCATGCTGCCCTTTCATTTGCCATTGAAGCATGTGCGCATATTATTCCCTTTTTACATGCATTTCAAATCAGCTTATATCTAGCTTATTCAGAACTCGAGCTTACGCACAATGCTCAAAAACGTGTGGGGCACTCAGAGGAAAAAAGAACAATATGGAAAAAAGAAAAGTGAATTAGTAATTTTACTGTAATACATATCTATGTGCTGTGTCAGGGCACATTTGAGGAAGCCATCTGTAAGGTACCAGCTTCAATGAGGTCAAGCATAAACACCGAGCTGACACGAAAAATCAAAGCAAAAGAGCAAAGAAATACTATTGCGACTTGTGGTACAGTACACTTGGCACTCCTTCTGCATTTAAAGACACTGCCACCATGCAGACTCCATCTCAATGGTTGGTGTATCACTCAAATGTCCTGAATTAATAAAGGAGATAAAGCCCACAGATGGCATATGGTATGGTTTGAGACAGACTCATTTTGACAGGTGACAAAGACGACTACTCATCTAGTCATGTGAAATTAAGCATTTACGGGAATGGCAGGTGTGAACTGCCTCCTTTATACAGATTTGGAAGCATCCCATCACTCACAGAAAGTACTGTACTAAAATCACAGACAACTCCGGAAGTACAGTCAGTGTTAAATCTGCAAAGGAGGTAAGCTGAGGCTCAGATTCGAGCCCCTGTCCTTTTGCAGTCTGGACGATCTGCATTCCCTTTCAATTTGGACAGGCTGCTAGAACAGTATGTGCAACTTACACTTCAATTGTATATAAAGGGATTAATTTTAAAATTTTTAGTCCTTTATTCAGTCATATTATTCATAGATTTTTTCATCCATTGAGGACATTAGCATTGTCATTGTGGTTGGAGGTATTTTTTGCTTCTACTGCAGCTGCGCCACCTACAACTCCACGATATCTACAAAAGTATTAATCTGCACATCCCTCTTCTTTTTATTTCCCATCTCCTCCCATTCTGACAATTGAAAGGTAATGAAAACTCAAGGAAAGAGTAAAAGAAACCTGCAAATTCCAAGCACACAGTCAAGCCAGTGACCTGATGCTCTGGCTGATCAGAGATTAAATACCTGGCTTTTGGAAGGAAAACAGGTATTTGTGAAATGTTATAAAAACTTACCTTTAAGTACAAAACCAGTACTAATGATAGAGGAGTTCATGAAATATTACAAGTCAGTATTTAAAACACGTACATAAAATCTTTGGAAACTGGTATTTTTAAAACATTTAACTTACAACTGAGTGTTATGGGAGAAACCAAAAGTATTTCTATCAACTTTGTTATTACCTTTGGAGGTTACAAGAATAAGACAGACACAAAAATGGCCAAACCTTTTACCTGCAAGTAAGCTCCAATAAACATTGCAAAAACTGTAAATTAATCAAAATCATTGCTTTTAGGATGAGTCTCTAGGGAAGCTCTGTCCAGATCTTAAAATTAATTTATGCTTTTACATGACTGCTGTTGTTCTATGCCACTTATCAGACGTGTTCCTTACTGAAGTGAAATAAACTCTTGCCTAGTGGGTGCATATATACAGCTGTACACAATTGCTGAAAATTTCTGATTTTTAAAGAAGATACATGACTGGAACAAATTTTTCATTTTAAAAAAAACTAAAAAGTGACACACAATTAATACATTTTCCCATATAAATTTTTTTGCAGAAAGCCAAAAATCATCGTAGCTTGCAACATGACTTTTACCAAAATAGATTAATTAAATGCAGCACCTTTTAAACCAATGAAAGATGTTTGCAACCAATAACACAGCTTCATACCTTTCTTAAGAGATAACAGAACTACACCTGAGTTTTATCCTAATCAACTGACATGAAAGTTAATCAACTTTTCATTTAATTTATTTATTTAAAAAAAACCCCAAACAAATCATAGCTTTAACCTTTCCTCAACTGGAAAGTTTAAAGCACAGTCCCCATAAAAGTTTATTTTGTCTGGTAAAAATGTATACAGGAGACTGCCTACATTCCCTAGTGATATTTCAGATACAAGTCTGGTAACCTTGGATGAGAGAACTAGAAAAATACACAGAAAACTGAAAAAAAAAAATTTGCAAATTTACTTTGACAAAACATCAAAATTATTTCACCAAATTACAAGCTCAGAATTTGCATGAAACACGGAAGAGGACAAGCAACAGCAGATTGTACAAAAAGGTTGATGTGCACATAACACATGTTCTGCACAGCAACATCCAAGATACACATTTTCAATACACTTTCATGAATTTCTCTTGCTTTGCTACAACACTTAAAGTCCTATCTTTTAAAGAGATTAGAGTACTTTTCCCAAATACGAGTCACATCAATGAGAGTCACTTTCTAGAAAATTTAAAAACAGGAAAATTAGATATAATAAACCAAAACCATTCACAGATTTGTGACATGCTCTCACACACTAAGATGACTACTGCAGGAAGGAAAGCAATACACTTTCCACCTTGCCCAAATGATCTCAAATTAAGACTGCTACAGTGCCCCTTAGCTGGGCAGAGCAGTTTTTTATTTCCAGCAACTTTTTAAAAAGAATGCACCTCTGAGAGTACTCATAAGATGAGCAGCAATGACAAAAGCAGCAGTCTGTGCCAAAACACTTTTCACATTGTGAGTTAAAAATGAAAGCAAAGACACTAACTGTGAAAATTGCTAAAATCTCGATTTGCTTTTGTACGAGAAAAATGTTAAAACCAAAGAAAAAAAACTTGTGACAGATATGAAAGTTTGAGATGGAGTGCAAAGCTCTAAGAAACACAACCAAACCACTTTCTAAAGACTTATATTCAGTGTGTTGTTAAGACTCTATCTTAGTGAAGTGTATGTTAAGCCACTGAATAAAATAACAGCCTGGGATATTTCTTGCAGTTTTCTGCAGCTTGTATTCTTTAGCTGATGAGGTGAAAAACTGCTTATTCAGATCAAGATGAGATTCCTCTAGCCCAGACACTTCAACAGGGAAAGGTGCAGTTATGGCACTCTGGTAAGAAAATACTGTCCTTGATATCTTAAGAACATGTGCAACTATTAATTCTATAGTATCTTTGGGAAAGCAGCATGGACACCAGCTATTTATCTGGATATTGCTGATGCACATGTTACAAAATTTATCTTATGCTATACCCTTCCCTGCTTTTTCCTCCTCTTTAAACATAGGTTCTTTCTATAAACCGTTCCTATGAATTTCAATAAATTCCTATGAATTTCAATAAATTCATAGGACAGAATCCAACTAGACCAACCAATCTTTGAGACAAACTCTCACTTCTGGCTCCACAATACTCTTTCAAATTTTCGCTGTCGTACTTTGTTGCTTCTAATCTCATTGAACTACTTTGTTACGATTTTTCTAAGCACAGAAATACACTTAGACTTTCCATTTCTTATCATGGAAGCTCTAACCACTCTCAGAATAGCATTTGACATGGGATAATGAATACGTCATTAAGTGAGACCATCGTATAGTATTTCTGGAAATACTCATCTGAGGTGTAGAAGGAAGACAAATTTATTCCCATAGTCCATTGCCTGCTAATGACATTACCTTTAGTTCTTGAAAACACGAGACATACACACAAATACAAGATTGTTATAATAAAGCTCCACAGGTCAGAGACCTCAGTATTATTATAATTCCAAAATTAATGGAATATCTTACTATCTCAGTAACTTGCCATGTCAGGTGAATGGCTAACATTAGCCTAATTCTATGAATTTACTTGAAGTCCATAATTTTTTTAAGATACCACTTAAAAGGAAAAACACTATATACAAAGTTCCACACTGACTCACTCAGTGAATGTCTATGTCAGCATATAAATGATTCTCTTTTCTTCCTTACCTCCAGATGCTCTAAAATATAGGGAGGGTTTGTCATGCCAAGCCTCAGCATAGCTCCCTCAGGAATAGCTTCAACCAGCTTCCACAGAAGCATAGGGAGGTCTGTGCCAATGTCTCTGCCATAAGCCCCCGTGTCTTCACTGGTCAGCCATATCTCACAAACACCCTCTGTGAATAAAAGAAAGAGATAATTAACAAATCTGTTTTAGAGCTGTTTATTTTATCATACAGCTGCTCACTCTTTTTAATGCAGTATTTCACAAGGCTATTATGCAGCCAGACTGGGTATTCAATTGCAAGGGGGAGGGAGGGAGGAGGAAGGCTTATCCCATGGGTAGTAGTGGGTTATTAAGTTCATTTTATGAGCACAAGAGTGCTACAACAATGCTGTAAATTATCATTGCTGTGGAGTGATTAACATTCACAGCCAATGACTAATTCTATGCTGTCTCTACAGCAAGTCAGTCAAGTCTAGTACTCTGCTCTATTTTTTGAGCCTAATTCATTAAACACCGCAAGCAACATTACTCAAGCAAAGAGTTTGCATTAATGGTTGTTACTAGTAGTTAACTTATTAACTGGTAACCTTCCAATAAGCAAAAATAGCTCTAAAGCACAGTGATTAACATTCCTCCTGGAATAACTATTAAAAACTTGTATTCTTTAAATGATACAATTAGTAATGCAATATTAAGCTTGTATTGAAAAGGTTAGCTGCCACTGCATGACTGAGTGACAGTGTTGGAAAACCTGTTTTCTAGCAGTTAATACTCCATTTTCCATCACTTGGGGCCTGAGGAAGTAGTGTATTTGATTTGTATTGTAAAGAGTGGTGACCCTGAACACTGGTATTTGGTAATCATATCTTCCTGTTCAAAGAGAAGATTGAACCACCCTTCAATAATAGTTGAAAGCAATGAGGTTTTATGCAGCCGCTTCTGTCACTCTGCCCAGCTTCCATCCTTTCTTCAATGCCATCTATCTCCCTCTCCTCCCCCCTCCAAAGCAAGAAATAACCCAGCAAAAACAGGGTGGTCAGGAGTAAGACTCCTGTGAATCACACTGAGACAAGATACCATTAACTCAGTGAAGAGCTGAATTTCTAATACCAATGATGAACCAGTAAAGAAAACATCCAAACACTAGAAGGTGCATAATTCATCAAAGCACTCTTTGGACCAGCAGAGAATGGTATCCCAAAATGCAGATGTTTATATTACAAATATATACTTAAGATAAGGAAAACATAAACATGTACACAGACCTTAACCACACAGAAAGAAATAAAACTAGAAAACCAGAAGTTATACAAACACGTAACCTCAAAGACACTCACTCCTGAACTCACAGTATAACAAGGCAGACTATGCTGAGCAAAGTTAATTCTGTTTGTTCAGAAAGGTTTTCAAGGTCATTGATTGTTTAGAACTAAGAATACTTAAAAAATAAAGGTAAACCCAGAAACTATTCACTTCTTAAGTTTTGTTTCAAGAATAACTTAGTGAGAGAGATGTATAATTCTGTTCTTCTAAGAAGTCTGGTGGAAAGTATTACAGTATTGCTCTTTGGTTATCCAGCTTGCAGTCACCATTGTATAGTCACACTCAAACTGAGCTTCCCTGTGCCTGATCAGGTATGCAGAATCTGCTAGCAGTAGAGGATCACACCTTGGATTTCACTGCAGTTGCTAATGTATTCCAAATTCATCTCACCACAGGCAGTACCGCACTATGAAACATTCTATAGGGTTTGTCACCCACCCTATATTTTCCTGAGATAAGGAAAAAAGAAGGGCATTATACATTAGTTACATTTTAAAATTAAGAGAAACATAAAGGATCTAAATGATAACTAATGTCCTGTTGTCTTTTTTATATCAGTCTCCAACAGCCATTAGAACACTACAAAACAGAGTAATTTACTTGCTGAGGTTCTACTAAAACAGAATAATTCTCATTTTTAAGCTTTCAAGCTACATGGTTTCATGGGGTTTGGGTTTGGTTGTGTTTTGGGTTTTGGTTTTTTTTTCATGACAATGGCTGATGGAATACTGCCTTACAGTTAACAGATGAACACTGAGGAAAAAAAAATAAATCACTGGCTAGGAATGGAAATAACATTCCTGTGGAAAACAACAGTGAGCTTTTAAAGTCGCAAAGGTGGGGACCATTAGCCCCCTGGTGGGCTGAAACTTCAAATTAAATCACAAGAAGAGGAAGCAGCTGTAACAGTAAATCAGCAACAACAGGAATAACTGTCTCATCTGCTCTCCGATCAGGGTGTTGAACAACAAGCAATGGGAATAATTCATGTGGAGAGAGCCAAGGATGTAGTCTTAATATGGGGGGTGGAGGGTGGAGAGATAGGGATGGACACCTGCATTTTAGGAGAAAGTTCATGCCCCAGTTTCACGCTGACAAAATGGATCTTGAAATATGGAAGGCTGGTATGAGTGATAAGTATTCACAAGTAGGGTAAATTAACTTTGTACACAACTGTGATAGAGGTTTGGTGTCAACTGTTAGGCTGTTTATTCTTGTCCTTTGCATCCTGAGTAGGAATCTAAACTTACACCAGGGAAGGGGAGAAAACAACAGACCTCTCAAACAGTATTAATAAAGTGAACCAACACTTCCTATTCTCACTCAACGTCCTTTCCCTCCAGACTCCAGCCCCCGTGTAGGAAACCATTTAAATTTACTGACTAATCACATACAGTATTTTTTCCTTTTGCAGTGAACCTCACTAGATCATTCACCGTTCTGTTACTGGGTAATTTGGTGCTAATAAAAGCAAGCTGATTTTGTAAACAAGACAATTGATCCAAACGACAGAGTCTGGATGTTCAAACTCAGAGCATTTGTTACAGCATTAAGGCCAATTATCATGACATTCAAGTAATTACAAGTCTGACTTCGGTCACAGCTCATAGTTTATTTCTCACTCTCTCTCTCTGTGACTGGAGATGACCGAGAAAGAAAAATGTTGGAAAAAGAAAAGGTTCCAAGTAAATGAAGTAGGTTACAAGCCTATTTCTTTTCCAATATAAAAAACACTCATTGCAGATTATCTGACATGGGTTTTAACTTCATTTTTGTGGAGTAGTCTAAACAATCTTTGTCATAAAGAAGACAAGAAATTCTACAGCTGTCACTTTTACAAGATATTGTAGACTGTTCTAGAGACCACTTGAAATTATTCATTTCTTTAATAAAAAACTTCTAACATTTTTTTATTTTGCTTTATTTTTATACTATTGTAAACAGTTTTCAGCAGTAGCACACATCTTTTAAATTTAAATCTACTTCATCTGAAAAATTAATTTACTTCAATCTACAAAAATGTCTGAAGATGTGAAAATACCAGACAGTAATCCTGCTGAAATTCTCCTATTTGTTAGCATGCTGTACTTTGTACAAATGAAATTCAATCACAGATCTCCTTATTTTTTCCTTCATCTTCTCTTCTTCTCATTCTTCTCTTTCTTGTTAGATTTTCTAGTGTGAAAAGGAGCGGTTTGTCCAGCAGCACAATTCTGATGCCGACATTCTCAGTAGCCCACATATGCTTATCAATAACTGCCTGACCTCCTTGCTATTCCTCCTCCAATGGTGAATTCTTACAGCAGCCTGCCATGCTGTACAGACCATAGAAATACGTCTACCACTGCACCACGGAAACCTGAAAGACCATCTGCCCGGGGAGGTCTGACTTCAATGTTTGTCAAAAACTGCTTGTAGACTTGAGGACAACCAATATGAGGCTGCCGCTCCTGATCACACTCTTAGCTTGGAAAAATCAGATTCACTTTAAATGTGCTCATTACTCAGAATGAGCTTACCCTACACAAATTAATTTTCTCTTCAATTATTTGAGTTTCCCCTTATTTATTCAGCATAGATTTTACAGTCACTATTTACATACTTGATGCAGGGGCCGTGTGAGATCACTTTGCTGAATCAATGCCTTCACTGAGAAACTATGAAGACATCTGTGTACATACCGTATCACTGTATCAACATGAATATAATGCAAGTTTAAACAGAAACTGAGATTCAGAGGAATCAGATTCCTCCTATACTTCTGAAGTACACCGCAAGCATCGATTCACAACGTAGACTCCAGGCGTCCTTTTAGACAGCCAGCTCAACCACATGGATCACCACTGAAAGTTCCTAGCTCATCAAGAAATCCCTATTTGACCTGCATATACAAGGAGCTTCTAGAGGAGAGAGAGAACAGATTTACATATGATCCTGTACAAACACACCCTACCCCAGACTCAAAAAGTAACTCGCACCTAACTGGCACAGTTAGAAACTATACGATATCTGGCAAGGAGATGACAAAAAAGTAGACTGAAGAAAAAAGACAGAGCTAGGCACAGAGATGGTGAAAGAGGCAAGCTGTCAGACTATGATCTAAAGGATAAATGTTTCTTCTGTACTTTAGGAAGCATGGGTCAGCTTATGATTCAGCAATATCTCACATGAATGCAATACTGCAGCTCCACTCACAATATACCACATACAAACTGGTCCCATCACAGTCTCATTTTTACCTTGAAGGACAAAGCACTAGATAACTGTCTCATAGCCTGACTTTCTACCCAAAGATATCTTTATGCTCAAATCTATCTCCTCTTTTCAAAAGATGTATTTTTTTACGCTTCTGGACATTCTTAAGGAAGCGAAAGACAATTGCCCACTCCTGTTTTCTTAATGCTTGCCACGAATAGCAGAACAAGATCTGAATAGCATTATAAAGGCTGGCTGACCTACTGGAATGCAATGCTTGGAGAAATTACTAGATTCCCCAAAGCTCCTGTTAAAAGAGAAAGCCTAACAAAAGGATGATTGGTTTAACGAACCCTTCACAACACAGGAGAAAGCAATGGTTGAGTGGCCAGAAAAGTCTGTTCAGCATTAGTGCACTTCAAAATGAGGATCAGAAAAATATTTCTCTGAATTTGCACTATTAGAGTCATAACCAATGATTTTTAAATCTCCCTTTAACAGCATAAATTGCTTTGAAGAGTTGATTAGTATTACATAAAGATCTGCTGCACACAACAATTTAATTTAAAAGCCTGAACAAATTGCATTTTATGTGGTCACCAGAAAAGCCAAAAGGTAAGGACAATTCTGAATGCACAGTGAAAATTTCTTGTTGTGGGATCACAGTATAGCTTAGGTTGCAGGGGACCTCTGGAGGACATCTAATCCAATCGCCTGCTCAAATCAAGACTAATTAGGTGAGATTGCTCAGGTCCTTGTGCAGTTGTATTTTGAATATTTCCAAGGACAGAAATATCACAGGCACCTTGGGCAGTTTGTTCAATATTCGACCACCCTTAGGGTAAAATATTTTTTGTTGCACCTAATTGCAAGTTCCTGTGTTCCAATTTGTGCTGTTACCTCCCATCCTATCTCTGCCTTCTCTACACCCTCCCACTAGTCACTTACAGACAGCAGTAAGACCTCCTCCTACCTTTTTCTCTTAAAAAGCTTATTTCTTGTATGTCATGTGCACAATCCTCCTAGTAATTTCAGCAGCCCTCTGCTGAATTGCTCCAGTACCTCAGTCAGCCTTGTCCTGGGATGCCCAAAATTGGACAGAGCACTCTCGATGAGGTCTCACAATTGTCAAATACAAGGCACCAGTCCCTCCCCTGGGCCTGTGGCTGCTCTCTTGCTAACAGCATCTCAGACGCAGCTGGTAATTGCAAGGGGTTTCCCTGCTGACTCATGTTCATCAGCTTGCCCAGAGGAACTCCAAAGTCCACACAGCTGCTTTCCAGTCAGTCAGCTCTCCACATCTATACTGTAGTATGGTGTTAATTTTGTCCTAGATCCAGGACATTTTACTTCTCTTTGTTGACCTTCACTAAACTAACTTCAAGTCCATTTCTCCAGACAGTTCAGGTCCCTTGGAATATCAGCCCTACCCTCAAGCCAGTCCACTATTCCCCCAATTTGGTATCATTTTCCAAACTGCATTTTATCTCACTGTCCATATTGTTAATAAAGACATGAAATACTGGCCCCAGTATCAATTTTATCAATTTTAGCTTGGAGAAAAGGAGACTGAGGGGTGACCTCATCCATGGTTACAAATGTGTAAAGGGTGAGGGGCAGGACGATGGAGCCAAGCTTTTTACAGTGCTGACCAATGATAGGACAAGGGGCAATGGATGCAAACTGGAGCACAGGAGGTTCCATGTGAATATCAGGAAAAACTTCGTTACTTCTTTACTGTTCTTTCCCGTGAGAGTGCCAGAGCACTGGAACAGGCTGCCCAGAGAGGTTGTGGAGTCTCCTTGGCTGGAGACATTCAAACCCCACCTGGATGCGTTCCTGTGTGATGGACTCTAGGTGACCCTGCTCTGGCAGGGGGGTTGGACTGGGTGAGCTTTCGAGGTCCCTTCCAACCCCTAGGATTCTGTGATTCTGTAATTCCAGGGCAACACCATTAGTAACCACCAGCTAGACTCCATACCATAGATCACCGCCCTGTGAGCCTGGCAGTCCAGCCAATTCTTTCAGCCACCTTACCACCTATCCAGTCCATATCTCACCAGTCTGAGAATATTATGAGAGACTATGCTGAAGCTAAATTCAAGGTAAAAAAAATTAAAAAAAATAAAAACCAAACAAACCCCCAAAATGAAACAGAAAACCCCAACCGAACAACCAAAAAACATTCCAAACCCCCAAAACCAAACCCATGAAAACTAACAAACCCCTCCCAAAAACCCCCAAAACTCCACAGCTTTACTCTCCTCCACAAAGCCAGACATCCCCTCAGAAAAGTTACCAAGGCCAGACACACAATTTGTCATTGGTAAATATATGCTAGCTGTTCCCAATCACATGTTATTTTAAAAGTAGAAGATCTGGAAGCTTCTGTTTGGCAGTGTGGTCTACGGCACTTAGTAACAAAATTCAAGATATTTTTTTCTTTCTCCTTGCCAAGATGCTTAATTTAAGTAAATGTTTGCACACACAACTGATTAATGTTTTCATGTATTTATATACATGGTATATATTCATGGTATGAAATTCTCAAACTCCATGGAGCCATAATAGGAACTTTATTTAAAGGATCGTTTACCACGGATATGATATAGGTATTTAAAACAAATTCCTGATCCTACAAACTAATGGAAAAAGGTTGAAGTTATATTTGTAAATTCCAAACCTGAAAAATTGTTTGTGCCTTGGACCCCCTTAGATCTTCTGGCAATTGCTTTTTCTAAAGTATGAAACATCCCTCGACTTCTGGTTAGATTAAGTTATCTTTCCAAAGAGTAACACATGCTATGGCTCACTTACTTATATAATACATTGTAATCAGAGCTTAAACAAACTTTGATACGAACCAGTTCCACAAACAGCTTACGAAGCTCAATGCAATATAGCTCAAGAAATAGCCTGAATCTATTTCAATGAAAATGTGTTAATATATTCTAAAAAATTTATGTGTTATACATTTTTTCCTTCAAAGTACATTCAGATTTCTTGTGTTATTTTATGTAATTTACAAAGTCAAATCAGAGCTGGACCACAGTAAACAAATAAACATTATGACGGCTCAGTAAGAACTTTCCTTAATTAGTTTTTTAATTACAATAGCAAAACATACTGGTTTTGCACAAATTTTTTTTTTTAAAAAAACCTCTTCCTTCCCCCTCCAAAACAAAACATGCAGTCACTTCTACTATCACCTCTCACATTAATTTTTAGGGTTGCTTGGGAGATTTTACCAAAACAACCACACACTGAAATTAAGAGTTCTGACCCAGCTACCTATCTACTCTTCAGTAACATCAAGCTAACTTTAATGTAACAATACTCTGCTATCAGCTTTATATTTAGATGTGAACTCTGATAGAAGAATCTAATAGCCATATGACTAACGGTGGCTTTCCATTTTATCTTCTGTGGTTATAAAGTGGAAGCTACATACAGATTTAGTCAAGGTTTTCCTTTTCAAAAGTCATGTATGTGAAGGATGAAGCTGATATTTAGAACATGGGTCCACTGAATTTGCTTAGTAATATAAAATGATTGCATAGACGTCTCAAAACCAGACTGCTCCTTCTACAGCAAATGCTTCACCATCAAGGCATTTACAGAGAAAGTTTACTACCTGTGATTGTTGGAAGGTTTAGCAGTTTTACAATTTATATCAAATATAAAATATCAACTATCTCTTTTGCTCACTTCTGTCTCTATATTGATAATCAAAGTAAAGGATTTTGACATGGGGAGTATTTTGAAACAAGGAATAAGTAGACTTATGAAAGTAGAAAAAGTTTAGTTAAAACTATTCCTTCTTTCTATGGTATTAATTAAAAAAATACAAAAATAGAATTCCCATTAAAAAGCACGCAGCAGATAGGGCCAACTAATCATTAAATACCAAAGAGAGCATAAGAGGTTTCTCTCTCCCACAAAGCAAACCCTTGTCCTTGCTTATAAAAGAGGTCATTCTACCCCTATAGGAACCTCTGTTGCTAATAGACTACTACTAGAGCATAAACTAGCTGCCCTTTCTTGCTTGTTTGTTAGCTATAGCAAAGGGGGGAGAAAGGAGGAGAAGGAAAGGGAACAGTACAATAGGTCACTTGCAGCTGTAAACAGCATGATAGTTCAACTTCTTAAAGAGTCTGGTTTCATTCTGATAGTACAAGAGAGATTCAAAGGGGCATCAAGACAGTCAGGCTGCAGAAGTTTGCTCAATGTCAACACTGCAGCATTATGCACGTTGCTTTCAAGGAGGATTAATGATACCATGCATCATTATGACAAATTGGGGTTTGTAGCCAGTTTGAAAAGAAAGGGGAGGAAAGAATTTCAAAAAAACTGGAGGGAAAAAAATATAGTTGAATTTCATGAGACACTCCTATTCCTCAGGTTGAGAGATGAGGAAGTTGTCCTCTAAGAAGGAAGTCTGCTGGCCACCTGTCTGTGATCCTCCTATTCCCAGGCATGTGTGTTATCTTCACAATGGTCTGTTTTGAAGGTTAGCTCTTGCACACATGTACAAAAAAAAATAAAAATCCACTTAATCATTACTTGCCAGATGAAAACAGATAAAAGTGACATTTCTCATTCCATATACAGACATCCTACAAGAATTAAGTTGGTTTTCAGAGATGGTGGACATCTACTACCTAAGTTAAAAGAAGTCTTATGTGTATTAATGATCAGGGACAGAATTAGTTGATGTTAATTAGTTCCTTGATGAACCAAGAACATTATTCAAGAAGCAAGTTCAATGACAGGCAATGGTACATGCACCAAGAAAATAAAGCATAAAGGACTGGGTGACCATAGGCAGTGGATTTTGCAAAAATGGGACTTCAACACAAAGAAAAACTATTTCAGAAAACATAGACAGGCATCAGTTTAGAGTTGTTGTTCTGCAGCCCTGTATATAGCAGACAGATATGCAGGTCCCTGAAGCGTGGAATTATTGTTCTCAGCTCTATGCCTCACAAATACATTTTGTGAACTATTGATATTCTTACATTGTTCTTGTACTATAAGCAGAGAGTACTCAACCCTCCACCAGGAGGGTCAGTCTAGCACCCTGCAGGAATACTCTTTAGCTACTGAAAAGATAAATAGCAAAATTTCCTTAAGCCTAAAAACTGAAGAGCTAGAATTTATTATTTCTATGCCTATTGTCAAAACACAAATGAGAAATCTGCTTCAAACTCTGAATTCAGAATGGTGCATATGAGAAATCTAACTTAGGAATTCACTGGGGAAAAAAGGGTAATGTGGCACTCATTATAATATACACTTGTTGTTTTAAAACCAGAACATAGGCTACTGGTCTGCTATAGATGAAGTATCAAACGCAAAGGGTCACACACTGCACAAATTCAAGGAAATGGTCATCAGCTGTAGGCATATTACAGGATGCAGTGCTCATTAATGGAGGCTTTTTACTGAGGATCCATCTCTGTAGTGCTAATGTTAAACAACATGTTTTCATGGAAACTGATTAATTGTTGGGAAGTTACATGACATACCACATTTCAATCATTAAAAATGTTTGTAGCCAAGCTAAATAACTCTCTGAATCTGAATTCAGAAAGAGAATAGCTTGCAAAATGTACAACAGCTTGTACACAGGCTACTAAGATGTTTTAGAGATATTTGACACAGAAACTGCTCCTTGAGACAGCATTCTCCTGCTGTCAACGACTAATCTACTTAGCAGCATTGCAATCAAGTAATNCAGACAGCATTCTCCTGCCCAAAGTTATTGCATTTTTGAGAGCTGAATCCTATAGTCCTATTCCATTCAACATTTTTGACTTTTTTTTTTAATTTTTGGGTATTTGCAGATGACTTTTTAAAATTTAACTGAAAATTAGTTGGAAATAATTTGGGTTACAGTAAAATGTTGACATTTTAAAATGTAATCAACAGAAAGATGATAGCTTATGCCTGTCTTTGACTGAAAAGCTAATAAGAATGAATAAATAATCTCTGCTCTGCTATATATCCTAGGATTAGTGGAGTCATCTTTGAGGATGTTACATGTTGTGATCACAAAAAACCTGCAGAATGAGGAAGAAAGTATTATCGTATGTGACAAATATAAAAGTGTCAAATGCTTTGTTTCACACTAAGTTATGAGCCAATAATGTAAACCTCAAATGGCAATACAGAATACAGAAATTGAATCTTAGAATCATAGAACATGTTGAGTGGGAAGGGACCCTCCAGGATCAAGTCCAACTCCTGTCGCTGTTCAGGACACCCAAGAGTCACACCATGTGCCTGAGAGCATCATCCAAACACTTCTTGAACTCAGTCAGGCTTAGTGCTGTGACCACTGCCCTGGGGATCCTGTGCCAGTGTTCAATCAGCCAATGGGTAAAAAACCTTTTCCTGATACCCAACCTAAACCTCCCCTGATTCAGGTTCCTGCTGTTACCCCGAGTTCTGTCATTGGTCACAGGAGTGAAGAGATCGGTACCTGTCCCTTCTCTTCCCCTCGTGAGGAAGTCACAGACTGCAATGGGGTCACCCTTCAGTCTCCTCCAAGCTGAACAACCCAAGTGCCCTCAGCCGCTCCTCACAGGTCATCCTTTCTAGGCCCTTCACCACCCTCATGGCCCTCCTCTGGACTTGCTCCAGCAGTTTGATGTCCTTTTTGAACTGCAGAGCCCAAAACCGCACACAGTACTCAAGGTGAGGCCACACCAGTGTGGACTAGAGAGGGACAATCCCCTCCCTTGACCAGCTGGCCATGCTGTGCTTGATGCACCCCAGGACACGGTTGGCCCTCCTGGCTGCCAGGGCACACTGCTGGCTCATATTCAGCTTGCCATCAACCAGTACCACCAGGTCCCTCTTCAGCCACCCGTTCCCTAGTCTGTACACACCACCAGGGCTGCCCCGTCCCAGGTGCAGAATCCAGCACCTGCCCTTGCTAAACTTCATGGGAACATATTTTAATACTTTAATAAAAAATACTTTAATGAAAAAAGGTTTGGTTTGCCTTCTCAGCAACTCTATATATCATAGTCATCTTATTTTACCTTAAAGTACTGAATTCTAAGGAAAAGAAAAATTTTTATACTTTGTATAAAGTTAGAAAATAGCTCAAGAATCTGACAAACTGTTATACCATATTAAAAAAGAAAGCAGGGAAAACAGTCAATCTGTGCAAGGGCAAGGCAGTTGGCTAAACACAGAATGCACTTAGGGGACCCCAATTCCATAAGCCAGCCACACAGAGGGGTAATGCGTAAATACAGTTTCTGAGGGTGATGATCCTTATCCAAAGTTACCTCCTCACAATAGCATAGATAACACCACTCATTCATTAAGAATAATATGGCCTGTACCTGCAAGTCAACTTGTTGTGGCACCTGACTAATAAGATAAAACACTTCAGTAGCAAGTCAATAACCAACCTCACAACTAGAGGTGGTGCCTAGTTTTAGGGTTTTTTTGGTTTGTTTGTTTGGTTGGTTTTTTTTAAATAATAATCAGGAAAATATATTTTAAAAATCAGATAGTCTATAGCTAGAAATAACATCATAATCCTCTGATTTCTGTCAAAACTCTCCTCTAATGTTCCATATTACTGAAAATATTTTCTCAAAGGGGTGGTATTATTCTCTGCAACTCTAAAGGGGTCAGTTTCATCAAAAAACAAGAATGCTTGTACAATAGCATTAGTAATGTAGTTTCCCTAATTCTAAATCATGAAGTCAGTTAAGTGTATTCTTAATTCTCTCTGAGTACCAATAGCCTTTTGTATGTGCAATCACCCAAATCCAAATTTTTTAAAGTATTCAGTGATACATCACCAAAATATGGCTTAATCAGAATGCAATTAAAATCTGTTGGACATGTTCACAGGGAGGTCAAAGTGAAATTATTCAAGAGTTTTGAAGGATATTAATGTATTTTTCTCATACAGATTAATACCCATTAAGGTCTCATTCTAAACAGTAACTTATGTTTTGATGAGCATATTATATGTCAAAATAGGAACACAAACTAAATCAAAATTAAGAGATGAGCTTCTGTTCAGGAATCTTTATCAAAAGAATATCCAAAGTGCAATTAGTGAATCTTTTCAAGACTAGAATTCAAACAAGAGCCTAGTCATTCAGAAAAAGATTATTATTCCATCTACCAAAAAACCACCCAGCAGATCACATTAGGGAAAAAAACACCTTTAAAATTACTGAAATAATCTAATAATAGCCTATTTGTTAAATAGATTCTCTTTAAACACTTGGTAGAAGTCTACAAGTGTTATACAAGTTTACCTCTGTCTTCATTTACAATCTTTTGTAATGTGTTCCTTATACCTGTTACTATCTCCTCTACAACCTGCATTTAGATCTGAAAGATACAACCCAGTAGAGTAATTTGAGGAAAAGATCTATAAAGGTATTGAACTTCACCAATCTTACAACTGCTGCTCAGCTGCTTAAACTGCTAGAAAACCATCATTAGGGAAATCATGTTAAAAAGTACTAAATTTACCTTAAAGACTTCTTTAATGAGTTATCCCTAATGCTAGGAGATCACATTTCCCATCAAACCCTGTAACTGCATTTCAAATACTACTTCTCTGCACAGTGGTTTTAATGGTTGAGGGGAACGGCGCTGTTATTTTGTTTCTTGAGATGTTTTTTCCATGATGGGTACTTTTCATCATTTCACAAAGAGTTCCATTTTAAAAGACTCATCCAACCCACAATGGACATGTGAACACATGCTGAAGCACCAACTTACAGGTGGTGTGCACACATGTGTAAGGAACACGTCACTGGGACAGGAACACACCAAACACAACTGCAGTTAGGGCGAGTGGTGCAATTTGTCTGCTATGGTACTCTTGCCAAGGACCGCTGCTTACCACATGTTTCAAGAAGCACAGGAAAACCACTTTGGAGAAAAAATCTTCCAGGCAGCAGCAGTTCAGTTAGTCTTAAATCAAACCTTCACAAGTCAAGCATAAAAAGAAAAATCCTTTGAATGGCATGCCAATTGGGTATGTCTTTTCTGAAGGAGCATGAAAATCTTGTGAATTCTCTTACTGCTAAGTGATATTCATATTATATGATTTTGTTCAATTTGATTATAGAAGCTGCAACTGATGTTGATACTAGGAAAACAATTCATTGTAAATAAGCTTCAGGTCAAAGAGTTAGAAGTATTGAGTGAGGTTTTTTCTTAAGCATAGGCCTTTCAACATTTAGAATAATAATAGCCCAGCATATCAACGACTAATCTACTTTTAGCAGCATTGCAATCAAGTAATGGAAATCTACAACTGATACGTGGCTTCAGAATTCCACAAATAAATTATTTTTAGAGGAACTTGAAGAATAATTTTATTTCAGGATCCTATGAGCCCTGGAGATAAATTCCAACCTAAACTTTATAGAGGAATCACAAATCAAACACAATTGCTATTCAAAAGTGTTCCTCCTTTTTCTGAAAGAAATATGATCCCATAGTTAAATGAGTACTTTTTTGCATGTGTTTGTATTTTCTAAAAATGTTAGATGGGATATTTTGTAGAGTAGTTTTACTAAAAATGACAAAATGCATATCACTAAGTTGGATGAAGAAATAAAATATATGCCATGCACTACAAAGTCATCTAACCCAACGCATGACTAAAAAAAATAAAAACTTGCACTATTACACATTCTGCACTGTTACAGAGGAAACATGTTACATATACATATACCATGTCACTTCTACATATGGAAATAAGTTTTAGCAATGCTAGAAACAAGAAGAAACCTAATGAAAGGTCTGTTCTTCCCGTTTTAGAAATGGGAGAAATGTCATTTCTTACACAGCATGTTTCGACTGCCAATAATTCCTTTTTAACAACACGAGCTTCAGACCTAGGTCATGTGCTGTAATTTTCAAATAATCTAATAAAGGTTTATAGTAACTATTAAGTCATAGCATAACACATCTTATCGTCCCTACAAAACAACAACAATTTGGCTGCAATTTAGAACATGTTAAATACCTTTTTTTTTCTAGGAAGGGAAACAGTTGGTTAATAGAGATGGGAATAAAGTGGCTTTTTGAATTTACTACATTTTCAGAGAGATTCCTTTCTAGTGTTTCCTCTCTCTTATCTCCACCCTCTAGTAAAATACAGAAAGCAATGACCTATTTCAACATTTTGCCTTAAAGGAAAATTAAAAGGCTGCCATAAATTCTAAATAAGGATCACAGAACACGGCAAAACATGTAAGCATAAAACAAAAGATGATGCAAAGGATGAAAACACTTCCCTGAAACCTGCAGAGAACCTCTAGACACACCTGCAGTATCTCAGCTCAGATAGTGTTTGAGGCTCAGCCATGGGAGAGAAACCTTTTAGGAATTAGCATGAACACATGAATACAAACAGAAATCAAGAGAAACAAACAGAACTGACTGTGTTAAATAACCCCACACAGTATTAAGTACAGACTGGCACAGAAAAATAAACTGAAACCTCTTAAAAGAAAATTTTCAAAAGAAATACGTTCCCTTCCTCTGGATGAACAAACTTATCAAGTGATTTTGGGTTTAAAGTTTGTCCTCATTTATTTAGGTTTAGAGTTACTATTCCAAGAAGGGGTTTGATGCCACTCTTATTTATGAAATAGGAGTTTAAACCTACATTGATCTGTAGTAATACAGAAAAACTGGACAAGTTTGAGCTTCTAATTTTTGAAACAATTTAGGTTTTACATTTACTAAGAATTGAGTTACTAGATCCCAATACTGTTAACTAAATCCTCCTATTTGAGTCTCCCATGTGGACTCATATTCCTTAAACTTGTATTTAAGAAATGTATCTTTAATCAGGATATCTAAGAAAACAAGGCTTGCATGATCATGCTGTGCATGTATCATTCTATCCTGGTAACTTTTGAACTCATTTGCCAATTTCTATCAAATTTGACAGAAAACTAGACATTAAGTTCCCACAAGTTTTCATGAATACTAATAATCAGCTGGAGAAGCATGGCCCAAACGGGTGTCCCATTGGACTAGTTACAACTCCTACACATTAGAGATATCACAGGCTCCATGAGGAAGGAAATGAGGTTCATCCTGGTGGAAAAGAGGATCAGCATCACAGGGCACCAAACTTTAAGAAAGCAGGCTTCTATCACATCATGAAAGAGCTGGTCTTCAAATAAATACTGCGAGTATTCTGTAAGTAAAGGTACAGACCCACAAAAATTTGCAACTTTTAATTACAGTTGCTTGTCCAACTACTTTAGTCTACTTATAACTGAAGAAGAGTATGTGACATTGATCAATAGTATGGGACAGTTAAATGATTCTCTGTCTTCAGGTTGTTAATATTCTTTATTGCTAGGGCCCTAAGCAATTCATCATACCATATGCTTGAATGCAAGCCACTGGAGCAATAGGTTTTCTGCATATTCTCTCTGTGTACGTTTCTATGCATGAGAGAACAAATATTGAGACTATCTGACAGTCTCCATTTTATTTTGCAGGTCTGTTCCAACACATTTAACCACAATGCATATCTCCTCTCTTTCTTCCCTGTCAACCTGCCCTATAAATGACCTTAAACCCAATTTAAATGAACTACTCTGCTAGTTATAAGAAATAATTTAGCCTCGATGTTCTGTTAAAGCCTCTCTCATAAAAGAAATCACACACATCTTTCCAATCATTTTGAATCATACTAGGACTTTTGGCTTAAAAAAGCATTCACTACTGACGTTAGAGAGGCTGGACGTGAGTCAAAGTTCAAAACAAAATAATTTATTTGTCCCGGCCCGTAATTATAAATCTAACATAACAGAATCATAGCCTGAGCAATTTTTGTGCCACAGTTTGAGAATGACTAAGTTTTGCTGCTCTCCCAGACCAAGAGGAAAGGTTTAATAATTCTCCCCACTACACATTAATGCATTTTTTCCCTCTGTAGAACAGCACACAAAATACATGAAATTATCAGCACGAATTACACAAAAGAACCCATGAAACTGATTTGTAAATAAGTCCAATAAGGACATTTAATATCAAACTTTTCTCAACTCAGGCTCCCAGCTCCCACTATCCTACAGTACTGATCTTTACTTTAGAAAGATGTTTAAACACCTCTGAGCTTATTTTTGGGATATATGAACAGTACATTTTGTATGGAGTTTGTAATTCTTCTTCAACTTCATACAAGAGCTTCTGGTACCTTTTGTGTTTATTCCAATCACTGAAACAGAGTATGATAGCCTGAAATTCTGGATAAGAAGCAAAAACCTGTAAAAACGGACTCCACTTTAGCTCAGACAAACAATTTAACATACAATGATCACAATGTAAAAGTGTTATTGATTTAGAGGAGGATAATTCCTTCTCATTAAAGGAGATGCCTGGCTCATTAAAAATAGGATCATAAAACAAAAAGCTCTGTGCTGCTAGACACAAACTGTATTGTGTCTTGCAGGAGTGTCAAGTCTTGGCAAACATCCAGCTGCTGAAACATTGCCAGGCACATCAGATATATATTAATGCAGGATAATCTGTAAGAAAAGCATTCTTTCATAAACATTTTTTTTCTTTGTAAAACCATCAATCAACTTCCTAGCTGAGCACCATGTGGCTCAGCTTAAGAGATCCTCAGCAATGCTCCAGTGTCTATAAACTGACTTCACAGACTTGGTGCCTTACAGTGCCCCTTGTCCTAAGTATTTGCTGAAGTTATTTGGCTTGCTGTCAGCAGCTAATTCTGGTTTGTAACTTGGGAAACCAGTAGCGGGAGGTCGCTCAGACCTGACTAGTGACATCCTCAGCACCAGTTAGCCAAGGTGCAGACTGCCAGGAAAGAATTTTTTCCAGTTCAGATTATTTTACAGGAAGATCAGGAACATACAGGACCACCTAAATGTCTGTCAGAAAAAGAACTAATGCAAGCATCTCGGTATTTAGCCCACCTAAAAGAGCAAAGCAAAGCACAATTATATATGTTTTTGTTAAAAGTTTTATTTCCTAATAAAGATATATTCTATCAAATACAAGTGCATTGGCATTTCGATGGACAGGTATTGTAAAAATAAAATGAAGCACTAAGTCTGCAGAGAAATTTTACTACAGAACAGTAATTTTATGTGACTTACAAAGATTGAACTTGACTATCCAGGTAAAAATACACTGAATGAGTGATTGAAACTATTTCTACACATAAAAACTCTATTGACATTCTGTGGAGCTTATAGAGACCATTTCAAAGTGTTAAACCCTGCCTTTCTATTCCATAGGAAAATGGTATTTTACTTAAGCATCTGATCTTCAGAAAAGCAAAGGCCACTCGCCTGTTTCTAAACCAAAGCATCCCAATGTCATTACTTAAATGTACATTCTAATTTTGTAACATATACTAAAGTACTGTTATTTTACGTAGTTGCACAAGAGTCAGGATAAGGAAATTAGCATCATTTAAGTCAGTGGGAGAAAACATAAACAACTTCATTACAACTGTTACTACTGGATGAATTTCTTGTAGTCAGATTTATGAAACTTGAGGGACTGGATGACTCCATGTAACAGCAATAAAGCATCTTGGACACAGTAGTAACTTGAACACAGCCCCATTTAGAGGTGACTAAAACCCTGAAAGATTTTTGGTGGCTTATATATCATCTGTTTGCTGCCTGTATCAAGTTCTACACAAAGTGTTAATTTAAAAAATAATATGACCTAGCGCTTATGTCGTGCATTACTGCTTTTGTTTGGACATGTCCACATAAACCGGCTTGAGGCAGCTATCCCAGGAACTTATTTATAGGAAGAGAATACTAACGGCACAGAACTCAGCAGAAACTTGTTAGAGAACCTTGACAAATATTCTGGTGACATGAAGTTTTAGCAGTACTAATAAAAAAGGTGGATTATTTAAAGCTAGATTGTGTATGCTTACATGAGCTACAAGCACAGCTGTGTCTGTAGTCTGGTCATACTTAATTTCTTTTAAAATGGTCCTTTAAAAAGAGTCCCATCATACTCTGTAACTTTAACATTATGTTTTGATGCCTGAATGATCTCAGTAAATAAATAACATTCATCTTATGCTACGAAGAGTGCTTAATTAGCTCTCTTCTAAATTGGAAACACTCCATGGTTACGTCACCCATTGGAGATACACTGTTTATTTCAAATAATGAATGCATTTTAGAAACGAGAAAATAAAGTGTCTTTTGAAAGAGTGCACTTCACCTTGTTTCTGTAACTAAAAAGTCAGGAGAAGTTTTCTTCTTACCATAATTAGTTCTACCATGGTAGGAATTAATATGGGTCTACACAATGCCAGGTACTCCACAAAGATCAATGCAATGCATCTTTTGTAAAAATTACAATCTTCAGTCACCAGTTTGTATATCAGAAACAAAAAGCATATACATGATAGCTTTCAACAGATGCATTTGCCTGGAGTAGTTATTTCATAAGAGATTTCTCCCTCACCCTTCCTCCTAAACCACCTTTATGGACTGAAATTATGACACATAACTTTCAGTACCGCTTCAGTCTCAGTAGATGCTTCTTCATCAACAACCAACACTCCTTTGCAGACAAAGCCTGACAGTCAAGTCTACTTGCATTACCAAGTCCGTTCTGCTTCTTCCAAGACCTTGTTTTGCTTCTACAGGTCCCGTCCTACAAGCAGCTTAACAGATCTATATTGGATCTACAATGGTCCCACTCTCCTATCTGCTACATGTTTATGTCCTCAAACTTACCTTTGCACAAAACCAAACAGCAAGCTGAGGAGTCAAGCTTTTTTCTTTTTCCTTTTTTTTTTTTTTCTGTCTCAATTAATAGTTTTCTGTTGAAAAACAGCATTCTGAAGTGGTCAACTGTTTGGCTGCTCAAATAAGCAATGGAATCAAAACAAGTAGTTGGAAGCAACAGCATCTGACCGTGGACAGCCCTGGTACTGATCAATGTAAATTGCTGCAGATAAGCACTCTTAGAAAGAATCAAAAGATGCATTCATAAAAAACCAACAACAAAAAAACCCTAAAACCAATGACAAAAACAAAACAAAAAAAGGATTGCATCTTAAATAGTCACAGCTTTTCTCCAGCCACCTATTCTCCTCCCTTCCATTCTTCAGTGAAAAGGATAAAGAAACTAATTCATGAACAGTGGCTAAACCTAACCTCTCTCCATCCTCATAAGGCTACATTTAATCTGGGCTAACTCTACAGATGTTCACAGATCAGCCATACAGTGCATCATCCTAGGGGAGATGGCAGTGTAGGAGCCAGTACAAAGAGCCAGAAGTGGGAGGAGATTGAAGCTGTCTTCTTGAGCTCACTGTTAGCTTCTGTCAGCTTTGAAAATAAAATTCCACATTTTGCCTGTTCATTTTAGGGCTTCTTTCGCCTTAAATCAACTTCAAATTTTCCTAGACCAGGTCAGTAGCTGTTCAACAACAGAAATAGTTACTGTGTTCCACTTACAGGCTCCAAAATTTCAGCTGTCACAAGTGTTGTGAAGTGGTTTTCATTACACATATAAAGTTGATAAAGTGAATCTAGGAAAAGTTCTGTAATAGCTACAAGTTCAAACCCAGGATGGTGCAAATCAAATCAGACCTGCACTATGCTAAAGACTGTGAATGATATTTAACTTCTTCATTACTGATGAAAGAGCACAAGTCTTACTGAGTTTCACTGTGGTTTGTTTTAATAATTGATATGCTGCAAAAACATTCTGCATAAAGAATGCATCTATTAAGTATTTAAACTAAGTATTTAAAATTAAGTATTAAAAATACTATGAAGAATTTAAAACATGAGAGATTAAATACCTTTGAGCCCCAAATTGCATGTTATATGTTATCTTAGATTTTATTCTGGTACCATTATGTCTACATTCTTAATGAAACTCCCTGCCACACTTAGGACAACTTGTCAATGTTAATCTCAATGACATCTCCTTACATCTACGTGAATTCACATATTTTTTTCAAAATTCAGTCAACATATAGACAAAACAGTGCATATGGATTTCCAAACAGTTCTCAAATGTCCTTCACCAATAACTTTTATAGAAAATAGTATCCCATAGGACAGAGGGACTGATGGCTCTTCTGGATTGCCTTGCTACAGATAGAAGGCAACTGTTAGGAATAATTTGCCAGTTTTTACAATATAGAGAAGTTACCAGATTTATACTAAGATTGGTGTATTCAACAGACAAACAATCTGAAAAAAGTGTGGAATAGGAACACAAGAAAAAATTGTGATGACATAAAATTATCCATAGGAAATCAAAACTAAATTCACTGTAAAAACTTGCAGAACCTATACTGAATTAAGGGTGATAATAATACAGCCAATGAAACCCTATGCAGATAAACACAAAATAACACATCATTCAAAAAACCAACCAAATCCCACCCCAAAAAAAACCCAAACAAACTGAAAAGGGTGCTCTCAAAATGATGCACTACAGTCTGCCTAAGGGAGATAAATCTTTCTTTTCTTGAAACGATTATCTGACTAATGAGCACAAATCATAAAAAGTTTGCAGAAAGTTAACATTGAATAAAGAAGGAACACAGAACTAAGGGGAAGTCAACACTATGCCTTTTCACACATCCTTGGTATAAAAACTGCCATAAACAAGATTGCAATATAGTTGACACAAGAAAATGGACTAAAAAATCCACAACAAAGTCTGAAAAGGACAGAGATGAAGGAGAATACCACAAAGATCTACAAAAACATGAACTTGCAGAAAAGATGATCAGGAAAATGACTATGCACTTGTTTTCACTATTGAGGAATCTAAAACATAATTTAACCTGCGAGCCTCTCAGGCAGCAGTCTTCAGAAAAAGAAACATTTTCACATAGTATGCGATTATTGACTACAGAACTCTGAAACTCACTGCTCCAGGCTGCTGCAGAGACTGGGACCTTAACACTCTGCAGGCAAACTTATGGAAGAAGAGGCTATGAAACATGATTTTCAGGCTGCAACTTCTGGCATTTGAGGTCCCTAAAGGCTGGGAGGCTATGCGAGGTTTAAGCTAAGCCCCACCTTGGGCTGCCTCTCCTTTCACTGTTCCTAAAGCATGCAGTACTGACCATCACTGGAGAAAAGTAGAACAAGGTTAACTGTACATTCATGATAGAGCGATACTTACTCACGGTACCTACTTGAGTCATTTGTCCAGGTGTAAACAAAGGCAGGAGAAAATGCTAAGTTAACTGATTACAGAGGAATCCATGATTTTGTAACAAAAGACAGCGTACTGAAGAGCAATTCCAAAGAGCTACAATTTTAATATCCTAGCTATTCCATGCTTTTGTGTTGAGTCAAGGAAAATCTGGGCTCAGATAAGACATACCAGGGAATCCTGTATTCTAAGGCAAAATCAAGTATAGATATGGAGTTATATTTACTCAGACACCTGAAACAGCTAAAAACATCAACCAACTTAAAGTGAAACTGAAGTGACACATCAGGAAAAGAATAAATTAAGTCAGTGAGCTCTATCTAAGCACGTACTAACAAAGCCTCATCTAATCTGTATCACTTTTCCTAACAAAAGGAAATATTTCTATTTCAGGTATTAAAATATTTGTGTTTCAAAGTCTAAGGCATACAAAGACATGCAATAAGGATGTTTAGATGTTGGTGCTTGAAATCAGTCTAGTGATGTGTATCAGAATACCATTAGGCATCCAATCGGAGTTCGAACATGCTAAGCCTATGAGAATAATGTGTCACAGAGCACGACATGATGCAAACATGGCAGAGAGCATCCATGGCAAGTGCTGACAGCTGTGCCACCTGGATTCAGGCAATAAGATGACCACCACTTTGTATTATTCCAAAGAAAAAGAACTGCCAAAAACTAAGAGGTCTGGGCTTGCTTATAAAATACTCATCCAACTGGGATGATTTTAGATGAAAGAAAATGGGAACTGTGTAATTATATACACTTACCTTGACAAATAGAAAGCAATCTGTGATTAGAACGTAGCAATTAGTTACAAAATGCTTCCCATGGATTTAATTACCCATCAGTCTACATGTTTCTTAATTACTTTTATCTCATTGCATCAGTAAAAAATTCTGCCTGGGGCAACTGCCACTCACTTATTTACACAGCTTCTAGTTTTTACAGTGAATATATTATAGCAACATGGTGAAACAATGCTAGAATTACAGTTGAAATTTCATGCATAAGGAATTTCTCCCTCAATTTTCTATGGAAATTGTTTTCTTAGGTTTGAATTCAGTCCCAACTATTATCTATGTGTTCAGGAAGTTTCAAAACACAGAGTATATTTAAAAGAAATAATATAATTTAAAAGAAGTTTGTTTTTTAAACACAAGTTCTTCAGTAAAAAAAAAAACCCTAAATTACAAATCTATATTCACATAACTGAAAATATGGTTGGATAGGCAAAACTGTAAACCTAGTATATACATAAATTTTCAGAGTAATGTATGAGTTTTCTAGATTTTAATCAAATCTTAAGATAAAAGGACTTCTGAGGGAGTAAAACTGACTTCAAAATTGCCCTGTTACCAGTCACAGCCTCCATCACAAGCACATCCTCTTTGGCATCAGTATTAGTTAAGGTCAAGAGGTATGATTAAGCCATCCAACCTGTGCAGAGTAGAGAGCTGTTATGATGATTCACATGGACAGAGAATGACAGAATAATTTAAAAAAATGAAACCAAATTTACAGTTGCAGAAGTAATAAGAATATCTAATCTGTCTATATAAAACCCAGAAGGGTTGATTCATGTGCTTGTATTTTGCACTTAGTCATTTTTGCTGAGGTTGCACAACTTCTTGCTCTGACAACAGCCTCTTTGCAGCAAGAACTTTATCATTTTATCGCTCTATGAAGTGATAGGTACAATACTTCCAATATGTAATAAATAACTATTATGCATTGTATACATTTTTATAAGGTAATGCATAGTAACAAAACTAATTTTTTCCATACTTGAACTTTCCAGAATTTATAAATAGCAAAAGAATAAATATAGTTTAAGTGGAAAATGTCAAAAAGTCCAAATGACAAAATTAAACATACTTTGCAACTTGAAAACACTGGAGTTATTCTAGCAAAGGACAAAAGCAAAAGATAAGTTCCTCTAGATGGTAACATGTTACTTCTTTTTCCCAAAGAAATTTTTCTAAATGGCATGGTATTGTCATGAAGCTTGATTAAAATAACATCTTCTGTAATGAAGGTTTGTTTGTGGGTTTGTTTTGTTTGTTTGTTTTTTAAATGTGATTAATATATCCTAATGGACTTTGTCTGTCACTCAGTATACTAGTGCTTCCATTACTTCTCAGATGCCATCAGTTTCATATCACATTTGCATATGTTTATGAAGTAATGAACAGAAGACAAAAAGATTGTTCATCAGATGCTATCTTGCTGCATGCTTTCCTAAGTGTTTCTCTATCATTTTAACAGTTCAAATATTTTTTTTAAATTTAAAGCTCTTATCAAAAGAAGACAATGCCAAATATGCCTTTAGTCATATGAATTCAAGTGTATGTAAAAGACTGCATCTCTTATACTATGGTTTTATTCTAAAACCACATCATCTTAGATTTATTTTCTCATGTATAGAGGTACTGAAAAGCTTTCAGTGATAGTAAAGGAAAAGGGGCTGGAGTACAGGCTTCTAGCAAAGAGAAAAGGTAGCTTCTGGTTTTGTAGTTGCCACTGAAGTAGGGTTGTGATCAAAGACAATAAAAAACCTGAGGAAAAATATATACAAATGTTATTTTGACATCAAGTCAAATAAGTTAAAATAATCAGCTTCTGTACTTGAGAAACTAATGAAATTCACAAATATTAAAAATTAATTGTTTGCAAATCAGTCTGTGCACATCAACAGAGATGCTCATGGAACAAGGCAGCAGCCACCATCATCTGCTCTCTCCTCTGAGGACCTGGGATACCTCACCTGTCTAACATCACAACATCCCTTCTGCCTGGCTCCTGTTACACCTGGCTAGCAAAACCCCCAGGTTTACTGCTGTGAGTCTGAACATACATGTCTCAGTTGTACTGTCATCAAAAGCCAGATTTTCCACTTAGCTTTAGTAGTTAAAAATCAATGAGTAAAGTAATCTTAATGTGCAAAAGTTGCAGGTCTGTTGAATTATTAATAAGCAATACAACTATAAATGCTTTTGTCCACCATTCTTCAGTGCACTTGCAAATGATTTCAAAATTAAAGGTGCTGAAGCATGAAGACTGTAGGCAGCCATTGCTTTTTGAAATCAGAGTGCAGGGAATTGGTGGAATTCTTGCCTGCCTGGGTTATAATCAGACATTGTGAACTTTCCTTGAAAGCAGACTTGAAATTCACAGGGGTCCCCAGCCTTCAATCAAGAAAATGCTTGAAATGACCTCCATCTGCCATTTTAATGTATTCTTCCCAAAGACTTCCATAAATATTTAATATAAGAAATGCACTGTTTAAACACAATGAATAGCTTGTGAAATTAAAGCTGGCTGATGGATTACATGATATAATACACAGTAAACAATGGTAGAGAAACCATAGGCAGAGCTACACACTTTTTTTCTGCTCTTCAGCTAAATGAATCAGAAAGGAACGTGAAAGCAAATTGCATGATACTCTTATTAAAGATATAGCAACAGCCTTAATACAGAGCATGTTCCTAATCTCCTGTGTGCACAGGCACACAACAGATACTTGCCTGTTAGCTGTACACAAGACGTATAGAGAATCTTTTCTTTTTTTCTGAATTATTTTTTTGCAAGCCTTCCTTCCCTGTCTCCCTGAAGAGCTACAGTGATAAAGCTGGGAAGACAAAGCTCTGCCCAAGATTTTAAGTTGGGGCTTAAAAGAGTGTGTAATTAAATGACCCAATTTTGAAAAACACTAGACATCATATAACACTAAAACCATCACAAATGCTTTGCAGGCTGCCAGACATACAGCCTCAACCAATACACACTGAGACAAGTGCATTAGCAAATCTGTCAACCAAGCACATCCTAGCTTTTTGTTTGTGGTGGGTTTTGGATTTTATTTTTTTTTTTACTTCTTCTTTCACAAATTTGCACTACATAGAGATGTGGCTTTCTGGAAAAGCAGTTGCATGTAATTTACAAAATTCATGAATTTAAACATTCACAATGACCTTAGCGATGTATGCTGCCTGCTCTATGTGCCTGCGTTTTAGATTACTATACAGACACAGATACATACATATACAGGAAAAGATATAGGTTTATGTTTACCACACTCGCTATTTTCACCCCTATTTCACCCAACACCTAAATATAAAAGCACAAACATTACAAATAGTTGTATGTTCTCATACCACAATTACACTTTTAAAGTTTTTTTTAAATACATGTCTAGAATATAACAACAGAATGTATTTTTGCACTTCAATATAAAAGAGATTGTTGGTTTAAGAGTAAATAACAAGTAAGCATTTGCTTCCATAAAAAAAAATAAATGGTTCTTTCATAGAAAACATTCATGCCCTTGGTAGAAGACAAAAAATGCCCCAGGACATATATGAAAACAATCCTTAATTTTAAATGGAAATGTAAATCAAGATAAGGCTTAACTCAATGAAGACTCAAATACTGAAATTTACTGTAGAAACCAACCCTTACATTACTTTTATATATGGTCGTGTGACACATATATGCATTAATTGCTTTGAAAATTACTCAAATCCAGCACCTCATGATTCTGTGAAAATACCAATAAAAACATACAGTAGTAAAGCACTGTAATTACAGCCCTATTTTTTATACTAACCTTATATAATTGGGGTTTTTTTAATGAACCAAAAATGAATTTTAAAGTATATGAATTTTAGGATAAAAAATTGTTCAATTAGATGCCAATTATTTTTTTATATATATTCTTTTTTTACTATTTTGATTCCTGCTTACCTACAATATCAGAAAAGGCTTCTTTTCTCATTTTTAAAATGCAAAATATTAGTGCTCTATAAACAAGTAATTGAATTTTATTAATGAGTTACAGATCATACTGACACCTAAGCATTGCTAAACTCAAGTCTTCCCAACCCACCTGTCAACATCTAAATCCTTTAAACTATAACTCATTAAAAATCTAGATACACTTCTAAATCTCAGTATATTTTCTCAAAAATCCACAAAATTTCACAAAAATTTACTTACTTTTCTCCACTCTCTCTCTGGACACATACATATCTGCTTCTTTAAAAAGCTCACTTACTGAGATTATTACACCAAATGTATTTTCTGCACATTATGCAAACCAGAGTCTTGGAAATCAGGTGGATCATCTAAATAAGGTTTAAAATCACTCTTGGTTCAAAGACACAAAAATAAACAGAAAAAATCCTACTAAACATACTTTGAAAATGATTCCTGGTTCCCTTACATGTACATCTCCATATACAACATATACACATGTCATACACAGATATGTATGATGATACAGATCTTTAATAGATAGCAGTTGCTGGGACACAGATAAACGTGTGACAGGGCCCAAGATAATAATCAAGATAGCACTTTAAATACCTTTCCAAATTTCAGTTCAGCCAGAAGCACCAGTAGATTCTAATATAATATGGAGCAATATTGACTGAAAATGTCTGTTCTTCACAGTTTTAATCACAAGCACATACTGATGGGCTGTTGGGTCAAAAAAAGGGAGAAGGGAGAAAGGGACGGAATCACATTAATCTTCAGATGAAGGAGAATAAACAAGAGTAACTCTGAACACAAAGAAAATTTGAGAGAAGATGGAGTTGGAGGAATGCAAAAGTCACAGAATAACAAAGGTTATGAATCTTATGTTTCAGGGGTGGCTCAGAGTACTAAATCTGAATTTACTGTTGACCCTGGAATGTAAAAATGTTCTCCAGCTCTTCAGACCCATCAAGCAGATGATAAAAATTAAAATCTGTAGAGATGCTCCTACTTATGAGGGCAACTGCTCTTTATCATCTTAACTGCAATTAATTCAAAATATTTAAAGAAGTCCATGAACTAGGAAATTACTGCTTTCAAGAACAGATTACAGTATTAGATAGCATTGGTTTAATTTGCATTGCTGACAGGAAAATAAAGAAAACTCATTAATTTTACAACAGAAACAACTCCTTATTTCATTACCTTGTTAACAGATTTTCTGCTTAATGTCTTCTTTTTGGAAGAAGAGCCTTGCTTTTCTCTTATCTAAACCTAATGATCTGGTCCAACAAAACTATCTAGCTACATTCATTTGGGATGAGTTTCATGCAAGCTGATAACAAGTAAGCATCTAGCTACAACTACCAACATACTGACACTCAACAAATACAAAAGTTTTCAATACTAACGAATGTAACTTATATTTTATTTCCTTTTCAAGATAATCATACAACAGTTAATAAAGTGCCAGAAATTATCAAATTCTGTTTTTTTAAAAAAGTTAAAATGCCTAAATACTTACTAATTTTTCCTTCCTTGCAACTGACAGTTATAAACATAATTTTTGAGAATTAAGCTGTTATACTATTTACAAAAATTAATAGACAACCCAAACCAAGCTCCCGAATGACTGACTTGCCTTAAACTGAAAAGTGGGTTTGTTCTCTTGCTGGTAGAAATCTTCTGCTTTGAGGGAGATGAGAACTGACAGTGGAGGCACAAAGTTTAGAATCCTCACAGCTGGCAGCATAGCCCAGTTAAAGAAGTGGTGCTCAATAATTGCTGCTTTAAATAAGCGGTGCTTGTAGACAATGCTTTACAGGAAAAGTAATGCTTAAATGCGAAGTTGCAGTTAATTTTATGTGAAGTTACAAGGAAATAGCTGAACATTATATCTATTAAAAGGACATAGCAATCATAACTGAGTATACACCATGACTGCACCCTTATGAAATTCTGTCAGTCCAAAGAATTTACAAGCATTATGTTCCAGATCATAAGTGTGAAACGAACCTTTTAGTTAGAAAGTTAGAAAAAAAAAGATTCAGTAGTGAATCTGGCGACAGAAGGCACCTAGGTATGTAGTGCTGTGCTGAAGATGGAGCACCTGTCTTCCAAGACTAAAAAAAACCCAAAAAAGTCAACAAATCTCAAATAAATGCTTACTTATGAAAAATCACCAATACTGGTGAAAATTAAAAATAGTACTGAAGAACATAACAGTAAAATACCAAGAATATCAAAGGCAAAGGCATTTGTTGGTATTCTTGACATCCAAAATATATTACATCTATCTCAGAGCAACTGGTATAACACATATATTCTGAAACCATTACTGGCCTGAATAAAATATAAGTTGTCTACTAAATTTTGCCGACCGATGAATCCAAGTTTATCTTTTCCCTTCAAGTCAATATGCAGTACAGAAATGTTTTATCTGATTTGTGGAGCAGTGGAGCTCCTCAACAGACCTATAAATTCACAACACTTAATACTACGAAATGATACATTCTGTAAATGAAACTGATGCTAATAAAATAAATTTCCCAAGAGACTTGGGAATAATCATCAATAAACACCATGAAATACACTAACTTCAGAAAAATAATAAAATTCTTTATTAATAAAGTTGCCACTGAATAACCTCTTGGTTTCTTCCTGATAAATTTTAAACTAGTTCTGAGCAAACAGTCTCCCCTCCCACGTCCTCTTTAATTAATATTTTCAATTTACCACTCACTTGGAAAAGTGACCTTACTTTTACCCTGCACCTCCCTCTGGTGGTTTCCTTTTCTTTATATTTAGAAGCAATTGTAGTAAGTAGATTCTTCTTGCCTTGTTCTAAAGCAAAACAGTGTCTTATCGTTCAACTGTTTTCATCTCCTCCACATTTCACTGAAGCTAAACTAACAGAACTAAACTAAAGCTGTCTACCACAACTCTCCTCCCCCCCTACCCCTATCAAGCCTTCTTTGTTGTTTCTCTGCCTCTGTTGCCTGGCCAATTCATCCTTCAGCCATGTCCATGAAAACTCATCAGCTTTCTAAGATAAGGAACCAGCTGAACTACAGAAACCCTCTTCACATGTACCTATTGCAAACATTAATGCTCTCTATAATACTGTAAGCACTTCCTTAAATACCAACATTATTATAGTTGCCTTCCGATGAATTTGCATTATTGGAATTTGCAAACCTGAATTGCTGGTACTCCCACAAGGCAAGGAGTATGGACAATAACAAAAGAAAAAACCTCACAGATCTAGGCAAAATATGCAGTTTTTACTAATGCAGTTAGGAGAGATGCTTAAGGAACAAGCTTGCAAAAGACTTAATGAGTCAGCAGCAGCTCTCAGATTTCTAAAGAATGCCAACATGTTTGCTGATACATATATATATATATAATATACAGATGCACATCATCGGGTAATGCAAAATGGAAATCACAACTAGTACTGAAAACAAACACTGGGGACAAAGGTTTTATCAGGGCATGCTGTGACAGGACAAGGGGTAATGGTTTTAAACTAAAAGTGGGTAGATTTAGACTAGATATGAGAAAGAAATTTTTACACTGAGGGTGGTGAAACACTGGAACTGGTTACCCAGAGAGGTGGGAGATGCCCCATCCCTGGAAACATTCAAGGCCAGACTGGGCGATGCTCTGAGCAACCTGATCCAGTTGAAGATGTCCACGCTTACTGCAGGAGAGTTGGACCTTTAACGGTCCTTTCCAGCCCAAACTAGTCTAGTCTAGTCTAAAACCTGATCCTGCAACAAATAAACCCACTGAATCATGTGTATGACTATCAAATTTGCTGCATTCCATGTTTCTTTATCTTGATTGCTTGTGTTTTTTGTCCTTGTAGTGTTCGTTTTTCCATCACTATTTTTTATACACAGAGTACTCCCAACAACATCTGATGGGTTTTGAATTTTAGAGGAACAAAGCCAGAATTCTGAAGGACACAGGGCAACATTTTGAGAGGCTCTCTAGTACTTATGAACTTTGCAATTATTAATGGTGTAATTTGGTAAGCCATTACAAATGACTCTGAAACTTTTATCCAGTACCTCATTTTCTTTAACTTTGCCATACTAAAATAATTTGCTTTTCATAACACAAACAAATAGCTTCTAGCACTGAAGAGTCACTTTAGATATGTTAAATGATCCCTTGGGGCCTACATGGCAGTAGGGAGCAGAAATCACTGCTGTAGCAAAAAAAGAATATTTTAGAGTTATAGATGAGGAACTAACTAGACAAGTTGTTTCAGCTCAAGAAGAAATATGCAGGGAAAATATTCAGTGGAACATGAGAGCTTTTCAAGCTTCAGAAAAATATGGTAAACAATGGACACAAAAATAAAACACATTGAAATGAGTACACAATGTCCTTTCAAATGATATGTAATATTAGCACCATCCTCCCCTCACTTTTTTACTCCCGAGACACACATCAGTGTGCCAGAGAAGCATCAATCATCAAGCAAGAGAAAAACATAAAACCTATCAAACTGTAGGGTGGTCTTTTCTCAGGAAAAATGTCAGAGCATTGCACTTTGATCTTTTTTTTTTTTTTCTCTTTCAGAAACAGACCAGGAAACCTTCTCCACCCTATAAAAATAATAAAGCACAAAGCTACACAATTTTCCAGTCCAGAAAATAATCTCCAATGAAAATTGTTTCTTTCCAGTGGCATCGAGTGACAAATTAACATTAAAAATGCTGGATTGCAAATGTTACGATCATAATTACATTTGAAAGCAGAAATTTCTGCTTTTAGCATTGATCAGTAAGGAAAAGGAAATACTGTTTTAATGATGACACTATTAGACTAATTATGCATCTAATTTTCAGTGTCTAAAAAACCTAGACTTCATTTTGTGATGTCCAGAAGCCTGTAAATTGAATATAATCAACACCATAATGAAGATTTAAAAATAGCTTCTATTGTAATAGTTTGTCTTTGGTATTTAATTACTTTCCAGGAAAAATCATCTTCTAGGATTAAATGTCTGTTTCACTCAGGGAAAAAGCTGAAAAGCAGAATATGCACCAGTAATTTCTTAGCAGCACTGGAGTATGACTTCTAAATTTTAGTAAGAAACTGGTCACAGTTTTCTAAAGACAAAATGCTCTGCTGAGCAGAAGCCTGGAATGTCAGCTCTTCTGGAAAGCACAACTAAACTTAAAAAAAATAACTGATTGGAAATACAAGGCACATTTTCAACCAGGTACATATGCTGCAGTGTGACATGCAAGGTTTCAATCTTTTAACAAAAGCCAAGACATTCTCTGAATGTTTTTACCGAAAGTAGGTGATCTTCAGAATTTCAGAGCAAGAAGCTAACATTAAAAAAAACTGGTCCTCAATTCTTATATGCCTACAGTGAACTAAGAGAGAAACCCTTAGACTATGCAAGTCTATGTAACATCAGCATGTTAAGAAATAGCTAGAAATACAATTACTGTTTCTATATCTGCATTTTAATGAAGGCATTGAAGTCAATGGGTAATAGACCCAAAAAAACCCCAAAACCAAACCAAACAACCCAAAACAACCAGAAGACACATCGCACAAATCTGTATGTTAACTCTACTATTGCCTGTTAAGTATTTATGGCACCTCACTAGATATTCTTCCCCCAAGAAAAACAAATTGAGAAACAAAATTCACTCCTCAATTTGCAAAGTTTTATTTTCCTAATCCTAGAATGCATATATATATATGCATAAGAAATTCTTGTGATAAAAAAAACCAAATTAAATATTTTTACCATAACTGTTTTCTCCTAGTTCCAAGCTTTAGTAAAAAAAAAAATCCAAGTTAAGTAAGTAAACTGGGGCATGGTTAATGACTCAATATTGAATGAAATTTCTCTATTTGTAATACATAGCCATTGGTGGCTCCAGTGCTACACTACTATTAAATGTATTCAGAAACCATATATTGACAAGACACAATTGATATATTTGCCTCATTAGGTTTTTTTACAGAGTTCTCTGAAACTGCTAAACCAATGCGGCCAAAGCATATTGGATTTAACAGCTAAACTCTGATTGAAGGAATTCTGTGCAACATAAGCAATAGAAACAAGATCAAAAGCACCGTGTCAGCATCCAGTCTTAAAGAAGGTTCCTACTGAATGAGATCAAAGTCTTTTCAATACAAAGATGGCAGAATTCTAGAAATACTTTATCTCAGAAAATCTACCAGCTCACAAGATCTGTATGAAGAAGCCTTTTATACTTATCTCTCGAGCATCTTTAATTCTAGCAGGGTAAATAATCATCAAATCCAGATAAGACATTTTACATAGGTGGAAACAGAAAACTGAAGAAAAACAAGTCATTTCAAGAAGTCCTTTATATTTGAATGAGAACCCACAGAATTGCTGAGAAAGCTGTACAGCCAGCAGCGTAGTCACATAAGCTCTTGATTATTTTCTTGAAAGTTTTTTTTTTAAAAAACTCTAGAAATGAGAAGGGGCAGGAGGTCTACTTCTGAGCCAGGAGATTCCTCAAGCAGACTTGCAGCACCCCAGCAGAAACTTTCCTTCTGCTACTCAGAGAGAGAGAAGAAAATCTGCCTGAAAATTTAGAACGAAAAATGCTTGTGAAAATTACAGTTTAAAGTGTAAAACCAATAAGCTGGACAGCAATACAACCACCATACATTATGTCCTGGAAGACTGCAAAAAAACAAGGAATGAAAGAGGTGGGCTTACGAAATTGTTGCCTACCAAGAAGAGTCTGGGACACAGGATAAATAGACACTCCTGCAAAAAGCAGCCATAGATCCCTCTTTGAGCAGTTTATTGACACAAAAGATATAATACTTCTGTCACCAATTCCATATATTCCTATCAAAACTCTAGTGACTTCCCAAAAATCAGTAGGGAAGGCTACACCATATAAAGCTTTTTTGAAAATTCTTGATGTTAATTCAAAAAGCACTAAAGGCCATTAGTATTTGTAATTCTAAGAGTTAACAAATTATCAATACACACTTTCTAGAGAAATTATACTAATAAAAATCCAAAGAAATGAATTTATCTCTGTAGTATATATGTAAATGCAATCAAAAGTGTATGTGCTCTGCCAGGACTCAGAGTTACCTCATCAGCTGTAATTTTAATTTTTGAGAAGTCAGTCCAAGGTAAATGCAAGTGAATTTAGTTTTGATTAATCTACAACAGGACAGTCTGAATCCTGTATATTCCTATACTACAGTGAAGTTCTAATCCATTCACAGATGTCTATTTACGAAGAACCAAAAGAAAATTGCTATATGCATATCAACTTTTTAATTATAGCTGTAAAAATCCCTTCTTATGGAAACAGAAATGTTAAATCAATACATTTAATACTAAAGATGAATATACAAATTATATGAAGCTTATAATAAGGGAAAATGGAAAGAAAAAACTATATATTACACATACTTTGTTTTTCTTATGCTTATAAGGTCATGAACTGCAAATAATTTCATGTTAATAATGATAAAATTGTGATTTATGCTTAGTAAGTACACTAATGTCCGACACACCTAAGAGGAACATGCAAGACTTAAGTCTTCAATGGTAATGAGTGGTTTATGCTGAAGCTTTTATTGCTGTTTCAATCAAAATTACATTTGTATGTTTGTATCAACAGGTTTGGGGTTTTTTTGGTTTCTTCGTGTGGCCAAAGATGTGCCTTTTGTTTGTTTTTAACAGCGTAAACAAACTGACAAGGAATTACAACAAAGGACACAATAAAACCTTTAAAACTAAAAGGCAGGTAAAGGCAGACTGTCTCTGTAGATTTAAAATAGCATACTGAAAAACTATCAGTCATTAAAAAGTCTACTCTATGATAGAAAACAGGCAATTCATATAAGTCCTATATATTTCACTTTCTTCTACAGTTTCTATATTCTCTTGTCCAAAAGCATCAGTTTCAAGAAAACAGTATTAATACATACCTTGTTGTATGAAAACTTGGGAAAAAATAATGGGTAGCTATTATTTTAGATCTAAACATTTCCAAAATATTTGTAACATGAAGTTGACTGTATAAAATCAAAATACTTCCATTTAGTTGCTAAGACTTTTTAAGCAAGATAAGCAGTGATGTCTTTTGTTAAAGAAGTACCACCAAAAATGTTTCTACAAACCAAAACTGCTTTCGCTACATTGGTCAGTCAGCACAAAAAGTTACATGGTAAAGAAGCTTCCTATTGGCATACCAATGTCACCAGAATAAAAATGTCTGTATTGTGAAACCATATTCTTAAACCCTAGGTTCAAGGATAGAAAAGAAAAAAAAAAAGCTGCCTGGAAAAGAAAAACAACAACAACAAAAACACAACCAAAAACCAACAAACCATCAAAAACCTTGCTAATAATTTTGCAGCACCCTGAACCACAGCAATTTAAATACCATCACACTATCAACTAAGTAAAATTTTACCACCAGACCTACACCAGAGTTATTCACAACTTGTATTGTATGAGCAGTAAAACTTATTTACATGGTTGCTGTTTAAGACAAAAAGGAAAAGAATTGATTTCCCATGTATTTTGCAGCAGTTACAGAATTCAACTACAGATCATTTCCCTTTCATTCTACCAGGGGCTTATTAATTTCTTCAGGTTTTAGGACACACGAATGCAATGGAACATCAGTACATATTCAAACAGTTCCCTGTGATTTACATTAGACAACGTACATGATCTTTGGGTAGCTTAATACATTTTAAATTTTGGATAAAATAAATTTGCACCTACAAATGGATTGTTTTAGATGCTAAGCCCTGCAGCTACACCCAGCAAACACCTCACAATGAGTTTTAGCATTTGCAAAGGGAGATTACCACAGTATGCTGCTTGACACAGCAGAGCTCACAGTGATAAAAAACGTGCCTTCCCCTTCTCCCTGGGGGTGTGCTGGATGCTGAACCATTAGCAAATACAACTCCATTATATGGGAAGGAATTGGGAAATGGTTGTGCTCTGCAGGTGTTCAAAAATACATTTTCAGTAAGGAAGCAGATGCTTGAAAAGAAAAAATTCAAGTAAGCACATGGCACCATAATCAGTCTTACTACTGTATTTGAAAGCAACTGTCTTCCTCTCAAATATACAAGTTACTTGGTTTTGGCATCGCCTGTATTTATTGCACCTGCAAGTGCTTGAACATATTACACTTCCACATTTCAATGTACATTTTTTTTAAAGCAACAGGACACAACAGATCATAAACAATAATGTACAAATTACTATCCTGGTCACAGTAAACCCAGACAATTCATGTGGCACAGGCAGTTGCCTAAAATTAATTTCAATTTTTAATCTTTAAGGCCATTAATGTACACAGAATGAGATGCAATAAACAGCCATTACTTTCATTTTAGATGTTTTTGCTACCTTAAATTGCCAGATAAAGTTTGTTTATTACTATACTCTGAATATGTGAAGCATCCATTGTTACAGAACATCTTGTTTCTGTTCATCTTGAGAAACCATCAAACCCAGACAGAGCCAAAGTGTATTTCTTGTTACATAAACATAAGGAGAATTAAAGTCTTTCACTGCAAATGGAAACCCAACAACAACAGGTTCAAAAGGTGTTGAGTTAAACAGATATCCCTTACGCAGAAAATATGAAATAAAGTAATAACTGGCTGAATTTTCTCAATAGCTTCACTTACCAGTGTTTTTTTCTTTCATACACAGACAGGATTGAATACTAGAACCTGAGGGCTTCTCGATTTGGAACTAACTGAAAATCTGTGACCAAATGCTCAGTTAGTGGTAAAGGCATCTAAAACTGTTGATCTACAATTTAGTGACCTATCACTGGGCCAGCAGTTCCTGCTGATGCACTAAGAACTGAACAGGTCAGGAGACTGAAGTATCCTCTCTCTGTTTGTAGGTAGCCTTTGCAGGCAAAGAGAGAAGGGTATGATCAGGCCAGAAGTAGTCCATCTCTTGTCATACTGAATCCACACTTAAGGAGAGATACCAGTCTCCAGCTACTATCCTAATATCACTCATGAATATCAGATCATTGTGTTTTGTTTTGTTTTGCTTTTTTAAACTGCCTAATGATTTACATACGAAGCAATTTTTAACTACCTTAGAATCAGTTTAATGTTTTATTCTTTGTGAATGAAACATTTTCTCTGCCTGTATCTATGTAGCTTCTTTGCATAAAAAACCACACTTCTTTTTTTCCCCTGAGATAGTACATCCTATTTGGGCACGCACCTGCCTTTATGCTAATAAAAATCAATTTTAACTTGAACTAGTTCCTCCTTCCTTTTTTATTTAGATTGACAAAATAACCACAAATGGAATGTTTAACTTCCTTATTCTTCCCTTTCTATTTTCTTTTTTTTTTCAGGGCCTCTGGGATGTCTCTCTCCGCCACAACTGTTTGTTAGAGTAAAAATCAATGTAAAAGCAACTGTTTCTTTCATCTATTTGAATCTCTTAAACATCCTAAAACATTTTTATCATACACTGATTGTTCAGATCTATTTCCCATAGGCCTACAAGTAAGACTATGAACTTTGAGAGTAACGACAGCACTCCTGTTCAACCTGTTAGACTATTAAATGGACATTGTGAGACCAAATCCTATTTTCAGTAAGTTCCAACCATATTTCAGCAGCACCAACATTTTGATAGGTCCGTACCCTAATTTCAAGAACTTCTGTTTCAAAATTCAAGACACCTGTGGGATTTTCTGTTCTGATCTGTCTAGGTTCTTTACTTGCATCTCTGCCACTAGCATTTACCCTACCCAGAATCACAGTCTTCCTCAGATTTTATCTGTATTCTGAAGGAGATACTAACAAAAACACAACACAGGTTTAATAATCCAGGCCATTCACTGCCGGTTTCTTTAAAATTCTTTATTTACAGTGTTTCAGAAGTTCAAGGAAGCTCAAGAAAGAGACCTTTTGTCTTGACTTCTATTGTCACTGTAGCTAGTTACAGTTACAGCTCCTCTACCATATTAATGACACAAAAAGCCTTAACAGTCCCAACAAGAAACACATGAAAATTAGAAAGCTGAAGCATAATGAGTTCTCCTGTGGTCTATCTGCTCCCTCCACTTGACTCTTCCCTAAACAATACTATTGATACATAAACACTTTGTACACTACTACGCCTTCAAAAAAAAGCTGTAGAAAGAGGGTGCCCTTTAAAAGTAAACATTTACTATGCCATGGTACTGACCTACAGTGGTATTTCCTATGCTGAGTACACATAGTGCAGTGAGATATTTGTATCTTAAATTTTCCACTGTAAATGTTTACCATTAATGGACTTCTATTTCATAAAGGAAGGTAACAGCAAGAAAGTCTCTCTTCGCCATTCAGTATTGATAACACAGCAATCATAGTCCTTTATAAAAACAATAAAGCAGTATTACTTTCTATTCTATTTTCTTTACCCTTCAACTTATTGCTACACCGCCGCAAGCCACACAAAGAAGTTAATGTTTTCTAAGTTAAACAACAGGCTGTCTGCTTATCTGAAAACTTCAATGTGGTGCAACTTCCAGCTACCTTAGAGCAAGCGCAATGCCTAGCAACCCTGCAGAACACGAGGGCTCCAGGTTTAAGTCCTGTCGCATGCGTTAGCATGAACATTTCCAGTTCAAGTAGGCATCGCCAGCACCCTTCCCCCACACTGCCTGCTTGCACTGTAAACCGTGGTTCAAAACAGCTCAGAAAGCCAAGCTGCACAAGAAGGAGGGGGAAAAAAAAAAGCACGTATTTGGGCCAGGTCCAGGCCCATCTACCCAATAATCACAGTTCACGTCTGACAGCTGTTTATACTCACCTGGTGTGCAGCAGGTGCAGGACAAAAGGCTCACACAGCCCTGCACCTGCCGCCTCCACCCCTGCTCAGCACCCAGCACCTCAGGAGGCTCTTGACAGCAGGGCCCAGGCACCATGGCCTCCCACCCTCGTGTCCGTGCTGCCTGGCCCTGCTGCTCCGAGTGGGGGAGGCCACGCGGAGAGCACCCACCCCACTGTCCCTGGCTTGCCAGGTGCTGCAGAGCAGCTGGGGGAGCCGGCTATGACACCCAGCTGAAGGAGGTTTGTCAGCCTCACTGGTTCCTGCCACTGGATTTGGGATGGGGCACAACCCCCTCGCACTGGAGGACATCCTCCACCCCACACTTCCCTAGCCATCGGCACACAGGAATTACCAGCCCACCACAGCCGCTCAGTGCCTCCAAACACAAAGAAACTCTGTTTGGCTTTACTATGCCCCAAGTACACAGAGAGCACAACTTGGAGAACAAGACCTCAAGGAAAAACAGTAATAACTTAGGTGCAACAGTCAAGGCTGGAGATGCCACCATTCCTCATCCAAAGCCATCCATTTAATCATTATTATGTTTGCTCACTTTGGTGCCTCTTTAATGCACTGTCTGGCCAAACATTTATTTTTACATGAAGTATTACTGGTAATGCTATGTTAGAGCCAAAAAGACTTTCAAACATTTTCCAGAGAGCCATGATTAAGAGTTCTTGATGTACACAGCTGACACTCCTTTTTCCTCTTCTCATAGGTAAAACAGGAATGTCTGTGTCCAGTTCTGAAGACCCCAGGAAAGAAGGAAATGGAGATGTTGGAGAGTGAGTCCAGAGGAGGGCCACAAACATGATGAGAGGGCTGGAGCACCTCTCCTCTGAAGACAGGCTGGGAGAGTTGAGGTTGTTCAGCCTGGAGAAGAGAAGGCTCTGGGGAGACCTTAGAGCACCTTCCAGTGCCTGAAGGGGCTACAGGAAAGCTGGAGAGGGACTTTTGACAAGGGCATGAAGTGATAGAAAATGGGGAATGGTTTCAAACTAAAAGAGGGTAGATTTAGATTAGACATTAGGAAGAAGTTCTTTCCTGTGAGGGTGGTGAGACACTGGCACAGGTTGCCCAGAGAAGTTGTGGATGCCCCCTCCCTGGCAGTGTTCCGGGCTGGATGGGACTTGGAGCAACCTGGTCTAGTGGGAGGTGTCCCTGCCCATGCCCATGGCAGGAGGGTTGGGACTGGGTCAGCTTTGAGGTCCCTTCCAACCCAACCAATCTGTGATTCTATGGAATGTGCAGGAAGGGGAAAAATAGGGAAGTGAATGACCAGGTCTATACACAAGGTGCAGGACTAAGGCAGTACACAGGCCTAGGAAGGAGATGGGGTGGGGAAAAAAAAAAACAACAAAAAACTGAAACAGACATTATGGCCACAGCTGCTACTTTTATATATTGGTCCATGGGATGTTTTCATGTATCTCATTTAATGAACTGAGTTCATATATAGTTCTGAACATTTTTGTTTGACTTAAAGTCCATGAGCTTATTTCTTGTGCAGATAACTAAACAAAGCCCTCTGTTTTTCTACAGGGGAACCACAGAGCAAGTTTCTCCAGACTAAGAAAGAGAACCCATGGTCCTTTGATCTAGTATCACACACTTCTATCATCAGAGCTTAAAAAAAATATGATAAAAAAAAAGCTGCTGGTTTTAAAGCAAAAAAAAACCCCTAAAAATCAAACACTGAAAAATCCTCTCCACCCTCAAAACTATGAGTTTTGCAAAAGAAGAGGGAGTAACAACTGCTTCCACCTGGAGGTCAGACAGCACGTGTCAGTTAGCAAAGTGGTAAATACAGAGATGCTAAACCCAGCCCACCCTGCAGCGCATTTCACCTTCTCAGGTATGTTAATCCTCAAATGTACCCATTTCAATCAGTCATTGACCCAAAAGTCACAAATTAATCATTCTATTATTGATATTTCAGAGGAAAAAATAAAGGCACCTACAAAAAGAAAGAAGAGAAAAACATGTGGAAGCACAAGAACACTGTGGAAAAGATAAATAGTAAATAAACCTCACTGAAGCACACAAAAACTTCTACTGTTAGAATGTTATTAATCAAACCCTACACAAAACCATTCAGAATACAAGGAGAGACAGCTTTTACAACATGGTGTTAAAAATATGACACCTACCTACCTCAAGAATACACCTTAGTCCAAACAGTGTAATCAGTAATAATATGAGATTAACAAGCCAAGTATTTGAAGCATAGCACGTAAGATATAAGCACTTATATTACATATATATTAGATGCAACATGGTCATAAGAATTACATGAACAATTGTGAATGACTAAGTAACCAAAAGCACCTGATAGGGCAGAGTCTAAATCAAGCTAAACCCAGATTACATTTACTACAGATGCTTTAAATTATAAACTGAAATTTAACCATCACTGCAGTGAGAACAGGAAGAGATGGTCAAAATGTCCAGTAATATTTCATATGGAAACTATGAACACTAGACATACAATATTTGAAAAGAAATCCAATAGTAATCTTGCAATTAAACTTTAATATTGCACTCAGTAACCTAACTAGAAAAAGGAAGTTTCTGTAAATCAGACTATGTTAATTTGATTTATATTTATGCATTTTACGTAGTAGTAATACATACTCTTTTCTTTAAACCATATGGTAATACAACATAGAGAAACTCCTCCTACCTAGGAATATATATAATTTATATATTTCTAGCAGTAATTTGGCCAGGGGTGTGGGGAATCATATCTTACCAGGTACCTCTTAGAACTGAAAAAGTTAGCAACCTTTGCACTCTGCACTGAGGGTAAAAAGCTAGGACACCTGTTAGATTAGACCAATGAAGAACAAAAAAATGTCTTCACAGAAAGAACTTCACAAATCTGGCCCTGCCTGAGCAAAGGGGTGGGACCAGATGACCTCCAGAGGTGCCTTCCAGCCTCAACCCTTCTGTGACTCTAGGAAGTCAAGTCCTCCCATAAGAGAACATGACATCAGCTCAGATGTTACTTGAATTTTGGCAGGATGCTACAAAGGCAGTATTATGCATACTTTCATCTATAAACTATGCTAGGGAATTTTCTGACTAGTTTGGGGAAAATAGGCTTATTCACAGTGATTCTGAGTAACTCAGGTGTCTGAATGAGGCGATTATCCCATATATAGTCAATGGAGACTGGACTTCAGTTCTTAATTCCTGCATATCTTGGGTAGGCAAGTGCATGGTGCACTAAAGGAAGTTAGAAAGCAATTCTCTTCTTTCTTGGAACAAACTATATCTCATTTTAAAAAATGAAACTATGGAAAACAACTTCCAAGGTGTTTGAAACCCTGTCTTCTTGTGCCATTTTCTGTTAGTTTGACAAAAAGCTTAAAAAAAAATCATCTTAAAAAACTTAAGCACATCAAGCCAAAGCTGCTCAACTACCCTTCTGAAGTCAAATAAACACATCTTTAAAACTGAAGTCCACAGAATCAGATGAAGCCTACTGAAGTTACCTTGAATTTCCAGATTAATTTAATGCAAGAATTCCAAATTGCACCTTTGTGTTCAGAATAAAAATTCAAAACAGTATTTTCAGTGGAAAAGCAAGATTCAGAGAACAGCAGAAACATTTATTCAAGTCTTGCAGGGATTTTACAGGATTTAATAAAAAGCTGCAAGACATACTTACAGATATGTCTTTTTAAAATAATTCATGCCTTTGGCATGTAGTAATATATGAGACTTTAGCCACTCAATAGTTCCTTGTATCAGTGCCCAGTTTGTCATACTGTGCATACATTACGGTTAATATTAAAAGATTTCATCTTTAGTGGGTAGCTGGGTGGAGTTTTTGTGCCCACTGGGAGGAGTTTTTGTGCCATACTAGCACATATTTCTGCCTTCTAAAGCCTTGTCCACACCGGAAGTCTGGAACCAGAAATTCCCCATAAGGAATCACAAGAATGGATGTGACCTAAGTAACGCAGCCCAGGTACTCTTAAACAACACCTTCAAAGATTCCTTGATTTCCAAATTTCCCCTTAGTCATGTCTTAGTCAAAATTGACACAGGACTAAGACATGTCTAGCCAGGAAGAAGCACAGATAATTCTACGTACCAAACAATAGAAGGCAAAGTTAGTACTTCTTTTTCCAGTGGGCATACCCAATAGCAACTGGGATGTATGGTGCTATTTAATAACGGCATGTTAGCATGCATTGTGCACCACGTTCAGGAAACTCTTAAGGATACTAATCAGCAAACAGACTATTTTAAAATTAACATATGAGGAGAAGCCCTCTAGTGTGTTCAGACAGTGAGTCAGCGACTAAAACCAGAACAGAAGCAGCTAACAAATGAAATGCTAATTTTTCCCCAGATGGTGAAGCAACATCCTCTGTGTATTCTAGTTCTTCTGTAGCATGTGAACATTTGGGTTTATTCTCTGAGACTACAGAATCATGTGGACCCCTGAACAGTTTTTAGCTATTACTTTCCTGTCTGAATCAGCACTGGGAAAAAAACAAGGTTCAAACCTTACATCTCCACAAATGTAACTGTACACAAGATGTACATTTCCACAGTTCTTAGCACCCACACATTGCTAATGCCATTAAAAATAGCTGCAGTTATTCCTCAGATGTTCTCTCAGCTCCAAAATAAGCAATGCAGACCTGTTTGTCTGTCTCCTCCCCCTCACTTACAGTACTGTTTCAGCACTTTTGAGTGCTGAGGAGTAGCTCTGTTCTATAATAAGAATATGTAGGACATCACCTTCCTCAACAGATCTACTTTCCTGTACGTATGTAAAATGCATTGTAACTGTTCCTATTCCCCGTAACACTACCTCTTTGAACACACTTCAAAAAGAAGATACCCCTTTTTTCCTACAACTGATGCACTGTCAAGAAGAATCAACTAAATTTCCATCCTGCATATCCAGGGACTACCTCACATTAAATATGGTTCCCACTCCAGTTTACATACAAGTATTTAATACTGCTTTATATAGTCTGGAATATTTTCGCAATACACTAGTGTATTCTACAGTTACATTCTGATGACAGTGAAGTTGTTAAAATACAACACAATATACTTGGCCAGCATAGCTTATTGCTTACACCATGTAAATAAAAAATCACCCAGCTTGCTATTCAGTTCCCTAAAATGAATGATTGTGACAACCAAGAAGTGGAAGATTTTATTCTGAATCATCTAAGGATAGATACAGTAAAACCAAAATTCACAACATCCTAAAATCAATTTTTCACACTAAAAATACATGGTAAAGAAAAAAAGTCAGCAGGTCCTCTACATGTACTTTGCCAAGTTAATACCTTTTGGCAGGAAGAAGCTGTTCAAAGAAATATAACTGAAATAACAACCGCTGCAATGGTGCTAACAGACTTTTTTCATGCTACTTATCTTAAATACTGTCCAAGAAATTAGCAGAGCACATACATGTGACTTACTGGCAAAAGAGAAAGAGGAAGATAATTGAACCAAAACTATTTTTTTTATAGCATTGCTGCCCTCTTCTGGTTTAAAATTTCTCATCTTCCATACTTCATATATTAACTAATCCATCTCATGGAATTATATTATGTTCACATAGAACACGTTCAGAATTAATACATTAATTTAGTCTAATCCACAAGCAATTCTGGCATGCTAAGAGTCACACACACCTTTAAGTGTTATAATTTAATGGCTGTGGATTAAAATCTATTATTAAAATTGATTGCTAGTATTTTTAAATATTAACTGTGATCTAAGTAGCAGAGGCACCTTTGACATCCTGACAGGTGTCAACTTAAGGGTTATCAAGAAAGCAGAGAGAAGAATCTGAAAGTGCTTATTCAAATAGGTATAAAATTTGATTCCATCTTCTCCCTGTATCTATTCAGGCACAGTTACCTGTCCTGTTACAGAAATATATTTGAAAAACACAATTCAATATAAACACAGTAATTTACAATTAAAAGATCACTGTTTTATTGTGAACTAAGCACTTGCCAAGATCTGGAAAACCAGGTAGACATATATACAATTTACCCTTCTTTCCTGCCAGAATATCATAGAATCATAGAATGGTTTGGGTTGGAAGGGACCTCAAAGCTCCCCCAGTTCCAACCCCCCTGCCATGGGCAGGGACACCTCCCACCAACAACGTATCACAACAGTTCATCTTGGTTTTCTGTCCAGCTCCAAACTTGAGAGAGCCCTGTTTCAGATTTAATATCAACTTTGTAGTACTTCTTTCTCCTCTAAAGCAGACAATGGTTTCACTTCTTATCATCAGATCATTTAATGAGTTTTACCTGTACTACTCATATAATTATCCTACTGAAGACAGAAAAATGTAAATGTATAATCAGACAAATATAAACAAATTTATTATAACTGTTTTACTAACGCCACCAAGTATTTATAGCAATCCAACCATTATTCACACAAAGAAGTTGCACAGTAATGGCTATTTCACTTGCAATGACCTACAGATTCTAGGCAAAAATAAATCTCCTTTCTTATGCTGTATGCAAGTTAAATTACTTATGTTTAAAGTTTTCAGTATAACAGCTGTTTTTGTCCTAAGAACACAAATGATATGAGGGAAAGCCACTACAGTTCAAACTAGAAGTTTGTCTAGAATCAACTGTCTTTTGAAGTTAGGCTTGTTTTCCAGTTTGTTTGTTTGTTTTTGTTGGCTCTTTCAACAGCTGTTACAGAGTTAAAGGATACATCTTGGTCTTTAAAAATGTAGCACGTATATTTTGGAGGATGGAGAAGGGGAAAAGAGATCCTGGGAGTTTGAAAGCTGCTGCTTCTGTTGAACTTGGAAACACCATTGCTACTGACAGTTGCCACCTCGTATCACTGGCAAAGAGGCCAACAGAAACAGCACCAGAGGCTTATGCCTACAAGGACAAAACAAGCTCTTTTGCTCAAGAGAGAGATGTGTCTGTCTAGGCAAGTATGTCAGAGAGGATTGAGGGAGAGGCAGAAACTGCATTTAAAGGCAAACAAAACACATACTAAAATCTTGAAAATTAAGGTCTTTTCTAAGACAAATGTGTGCTGCTATTTTTTCCCCCTCTGTTCAAAACTGGTAGAATAAAACTGAACTTTAGGACAGACACTGAAGATATTTCTTGCCTAGTAGTAAGTATGTCACTAGTAAAGCTTTCTACTAAAAAAAACCCAAAAGAAACAACCTTTCACATTTCAATTGCTGATTAAAAAATGTCATCTCACCCCTCACCCCCAAATCAAACTACTTCTAAGCTGAAGTTCCTAAACAGAAAGCACTTGGCCTTTCTCGCTGGGTATGAAACAGTCAGAAAGAAGGAGGAAATGCTAACTGAACACAAAGTTCACATCAGGCATGAAAACTCACTATTCTAAGGGTCGTTTATGGGGACAGTTAACATTCCACCATTGTTCTCAGTCCCTGAAGTTATGATCATCGACAGCATAACAGTGTAGATAAGCTAAGTTGGTAAATGGACTCCAGAGCTTTTGTAAGCATACGCAGTATGCACTTGTACATTGCACTATCACCAGCTCCAATGTCCATTTAAAAGACTAATTAATAGAAATATGAACTAATAGAAATAGAACCTGTCTTTTGGTTGCTGTCAGAGAAAGAATGAGAATGAGATGACAATCATTTTGGACCCCACACCCTGAATAGAGAGAAAAATGAATGTATGTGGTAGTAGGACACAAAAAAACCAACAGAATGTTCACTGCTTCCCTCGAGTGTTACAAAATGTTCCACCTTAGTAAAATCAATGGGATAAACACAATACTTCAGTATTCTAATCAAAGGAACAATTTCAAGTATATTAAGAGCAGCATGTCTAAGAGTTGTACAGCTTCTCAGGTCACAGGCTGCAGAGGTAATTTATCCACCAGGCCAGGAGACGTTGATGCACTTCTCTGATAGAGGACTGACAGCAAATTAATTCTGAAAAATGGATCATTGATGCTTTCATTCTACAAGGGTTCCCAGAAATGACATAAATGTCTTAATAATGTTCAGAATTGACTGGCTTTTGTCAAGCTGATAAAATTGAATGGCTTTGCCATCCATAAATACGTTTTGATTCAAAGTTTACAGTGATTAAACTTTTATGTTCTCCATATATGCAGCACAGGTTATCATCCTACTTGCACACACATCTATTTTTAAAATTTCAATCACTTCTCTCCCTAAAGTAATCAGTTTAAAATGTGATTTATTTTTTTTTATGTTCACCTCTGTAAATCAGCACTAGCTTCTGTAAATCAGTATGAACTTCCAAAATCTGAGTTTGTTTGGTAACTTATGCTAAATAGCTACCAAGCGACACCTCAGACACGGAATTGTTTCTATACCTATACAGATCTCATATGAATGTATTTTTTTTTAATACTGTAATAGGGCAGGCTCTGGTTAAAACTTGGATGCTGTAGTAAAAGTTGGGTGAAATTTATCCAAGGTATTACTCCACTAACTTCTCTGCAGTTACATCAAGTATGAGCCTGACCCTGGCATCCACTCTTAAAAAAAAAAACAAAACAAACCAAAAAATAGTGAGATTCAGCAATGTTCTTTTCTTATTAGGGAACGAACAGTGCAAATTATACAATGGCCTATGTTCAGCAGGGAAAAACTGAGATTTATTAATGTCAAAGATGTATAAAAGATGCTTTATAACAGAGAAGCTATATGAATTATGAAACATTTCACAATAATACAATTTTACTATGGCCATCAGTCCAGAAACTGCTTTGAAAATACTGCTTTTTGTAGCATACTCCCATACAAGTAAATGCTCATACACAGATTAGCTATCAACAAGTGCAGCTGAGATACGTTAAACCTACCCTACATGAGATGTACAGCCAAACCGTACACGTGGTATTACCTACCACATTTGAGATATTTGGTGTGCTTGTGTGAACACTGTCTCTGGAGGCACCAGGCTCCTATTCCCTCTTTAAATTTGAAAATACACATTCTCATTTCTCATAATAATTACCCCAAATGAATGACATTATGCAGTTCTCATTTTTCAGTTTGCACAGTGATTTCAAGGAACAAAAATCAGTTGTGGTGCTTTCAACTACCAACCCTTTCTTCCTATTACTTACTTAGAAGAAATGCAAGTAGCTTAAGGCTTACAGATTTCCACTGAAGGAAACAGAAAATACAGATGCCTGCCTGGAGGAATTCTTAATATTTTTCATTATCCATTATAAGACACATACATCTAAGTACACACAAACAATACATGCAAAAAAACTTAAAATATTAGCTATTGCCTTAAAATTTAACAAGAGCCATACTACAAGCCATATTGAGAGAAGATTAAAGAGGAGAAGTACGCAGGATATGTCTCAGAGATCTCTAGAAAGGTGTACTAATATATCCTACTCACAAGAGCTGCTGTTTTGCACCACATCCACTCCAGGGTTTGGGGCTATACCCAACTAAAAGGAGAGGAGACACTGAACAGCCCAAATGCTGTTCCAAGTCTGTGCAGTGGGGGCTTGGGGGATAGAAGAATTAATGAGAAAACGAGAAAAAAACAGTTGGTGCTGCAGTACTTCCTGCATCTCTGCCACCTCAAGCAGTTTCTATACATGCAGAGCCCCAGGGCCCCACCTGGTAGCAGTATAATTACCCTAAATGTGCACTTATGTTTCATTACACCTTAACCATCACTATGCACACTGATTACAAGTATCAATCCATGTCATTTCCATACACCTCTGCAGTTGTACAGCATTCAACTGTGAAAATTCAGCACTCTTGTCACTTCTAAAACAAGGCCCATGCTGATAAACAGCAGTGGGCAAATTATTTGTCACTCTGTAGGGTGCCAGTAGGGTTTGATAAGGATGACATCACTCCCATTTTACCAATAACAATGCCACTAACAAGAACATGTAATCAGCAAGCCTCAGTGCTTGGTCTAGCCGTGGCAGGTGCAACTCTTTTTATGCTAGAAGTAAGCCAGCCAGCATTAGCTTCCAGCACATGTACAAAACTATTTCTTTTATCAGAATGTTAAGCAGGAGTTGGCTTCCATAAGGCACTGCAGCTGCTCTCGCTGCTTCTACAGATGCTTTCATTAATTTTATCAAGGACATACTGAATTAAATGCTTGATCAGCACAATGGCTATTTAGGAACAGCTGGAGAAATGAAACAATTAACTTAAGGAGACTATGCAAGCCCAATATGCAAATTAAAATAATTAAAGACCAAAAAATACATTAAAATACATTTAAGAATTGAGCACAAATCTTTATAAAGCAAGAGTTGCAGTTCTCTATAAAGGAGGGAAGGGGCTGAGAAAGAAAAGATAAGCTTCACAGCTCTAACTTTATTATGTTGAAATAAAATTCCTGTAACCTGTAAAGTTAGCCACGTCAGAGAAATTTTAACATTATAATACCTACTATATGCTCAGATACTTTCAGAATTAAGTTACAACGAAGGATATCACACTTTATAATAACCAAGCACAAAAGCAACTTTAAAATCTTACAGCACTTTAATTTTACTATTTGCTGTGGAGATTCTTTTTACCATGGAATACTAGAAATGTAAAAATGTTATTTCTTTTACGACAACTCTAATGCTTGGAACATGACCGAACATTGCACTTAACATACAAGATACAAATTATGTTTTACTTCAAAAATACTGTGCTCTAACAAAGAACTAAAAAAAAAATCCATTTGCCACTCCTCCTCATTCGAACTCTCACAGATAAGTGAACACTGATATTTGGTTGACTAAATCTCAAAGAAAATTTCTGTCTCTGTGTTTGAAAAGAACTTTCCACCTAATAGTGGGAGTAGTTGAAGTTTCATCTCCGTGTATCTTCAGGTCCATCCAGCTACCACTCCTGGCGGATTTTTTAAAAAGCAGCAACAAAGAAATTAATGCTAGTTTTATTAGCATATCTGTTTCTGCTCAGGATACTAATGGTTTCCTGCAATACTATTATTCTGTCTCATGGCTGCAGCCTGGGAAAAATAGGAGCAGATGCAGGTACTAGCATATTTACAAAGAAGGAAAAAGAAACAGTCCTAGGGAGCAGTAAAATAACAGAGAGTATCCATTCCCTCTTCACAGTTATCAGAAGATCTGGGGTAGGATGACAGCACTTTTACAAAAGTGACTTAAGTAACTTCACTGAAGTCAGCTTAGACAGACACAGCCTGCCTGCTGCAGATGTGACAGGCTGGTCTAGATGCTGTATGCTGTCTTCATTAAGTGGAATGGCACTGAGATGCTAGAGCAGACGTGCCCAAAGAAATCACTCGTATGATGTTGTGAGTAAATTTGGTCTGGACATGCCATTTTAGTCTCCTTCATACACTCAAGAATGGTAAGAACTTTCTCCTTGTATGGAAGACAGAAAAATCTACTTGCAGAAACTGGAAAAGACTAAGGGAGGAAGAAAAGATGAGTCTGCTACACCCTTCCAGTAGTTGAATGCACTTGACATTTACAGGATTTAGCAGAAAATTTATCTATTTTCAGTAATTAACTAAAGCAGCCCACAAGTACATGTGTTTCTATACAACATGAAATACACCTTTATAAATTAACCAGAAGCTCTTTGAAAAACCCAGAGCTTCTGAAGCAAGAATGTCTTCTCTACTGGTAATGCACACGGAACTGTCTTGAACTCTACAGTAACCCTTTCTCTTTCATATCTTTCAACCAGAAGCTCTACTTATTAAGCTTTGCTATAATAAAATGTTCTACACAAAATTCTGTTCATGTCATCAGTGTTTAAGTAACAGTACTCAGCACAGCTGAAGAAGAATCACATCACAATATAATATTAGCTTGTGAGAATAATGCAGTCCACACAAATTTTAGTTCAAATGCATAAAGGTAAGCTTTATTTATAAGAAGCACTATTTGAAGAGTATTACATACATACTACTTGCATTAGCTAGATCTCTGTTAAATGAATGCTGAGTATCTAGTTTCTTCCAGTGAGACTTTGCCCGTTAAAAATTATTTTTACTATTTTTTTAACTAAAAATTATCATTACTAATGTTCAATTCTTGTTTGGAAAGTGTATCAGCTTATTGTTTGTCTAAAACCAATGAAAAAGCCTACTCTGTACTGAGTAGGACTCCTACTATGCAACCAAAAAGGGGTTTTAAAATAAACAAAGACTAGAGAAACTGGATTTTCCTGCTCTGCAGAGTATTCATACAGATTAAAAATCGTATGTTTTATCTCTATATAGCAAATTTTATTTTGATGTCCACATATCTGTGAAGCCTTCCAAACAGCTTCCTTTTCTTTGCTGTTAACTATTCCTTTCCTTAAAAAATTTTTGAAGTTGTGGTTTCTTTACCGCATACAGAGGTTAAGTGGTCTAGATGCTGGTAAGCTAAGTGCAGAGCAAGCCTTCAAAAAACCCAGGTAAAAGAGAACATCTTGTTCTACTCCCAGAAGGAGGAAAAAACAAATCAAATGCCCATTCTGCTCTTAGCTGGGCAGTATTACTTAGGTAGAGGAGAAGAAGTGCTTATTTCAACTGTATGGACCTTTCTAGGGTGATAGACAACTCAGATTTCACTTTTAAAATTCACAAAAAATGCCTCACAGATTTCTGAGGTCTGGTTTACATGGCACAACCATAACATGTAACTTGACAAAGATACAACAGTACACTTTAGCTTCCTAAAGTGAGTCAGGTGTTGCACCTTACGCAGCACAGCGTTATAATCCTGAAACAATGAATGTAGTGTAACTATCATGAGATCCATTTAGGAAATCAGGCAAAAGTCATGCTTAACTAAAGATGACTGAAAGAATGTTGGGTCATGGCAGCTACAATCATTTCAATATCCAACACCGTGTTAACTTTCAAACCAATGCCCAATGACATACAAAGCCTCCATAAGGAGGGACCTCAAAATATCATCCAGTCCACCCCCCCTGCCAGAGCAGGGTCACCTAGAGTCCATCACACAGGAACGCATCCAGGCGGGGTTTGAATGTCTCCAGCCAAGGAGACTCCACAACCTCTCTGGGCAGCCTGGTCCAGTGCTCTGGCACTCTCACAGGAAAGAAGTTCTTCCTGATATTCACATGGAACCTCCTATGCTCCAGTTTGCATCCATTGCCCCTTGTCCTATCATTGGTCATTACTGACAAAAGCTTGGCTCCATCATCCTGACCCTCACCCTTTACATATTTGTAACCATGGATGAGGTCACCCCTCAGTCTCCTTTTCTCCAAGCTAAAGAGCCCCAGCTTCCTCAGCCTTTCCTCATAAGGGAGATGTTCCGCTCCCTTCATCATCTTTGTGGCTCTGTGCTGGACTCTCTCAAGCAGTTCCCTGCCTTTCTTGAACTGTGGGGCCCAGAACTGGACACAATACTCCAGATGTGGCCTCACCAAGGCAGAATAGAGGGGGAGGAGAACCTCTCTTGACCTACTGACCACCCCCTTTCTAATGCACCCCAGGATGCCATTGGCCTTCTTGGCCACAAGGGCACATTGCTGGCTCATGGTCATCCTCCTGTCCACCAGGACCCCCAGGTCCCTTTCTCCTACACTGCTCTCCAGCAGGTCAGCCCCCAGCCTGTACTGGTGCATGGTGTTGTTCTTCCCCAGATGCAAAACTCTGCACTTGCCCTTGTTGAATTTCATTAAGTTTCTCCCCGCCCAACTCTCCAGCCTATCAAGGTCTCGCTGAATGGCAGCACAACCTTCTGGTGTGTCAGCCACTCCTCCCAGTTTAGTGTCATCAGCAAACTTGCTGAGGATACATTCTGTACCCTCATCCAGGTCGTTGATGAAGATATTGAACAATTACATGTCCTCCATGTTTGTTTATCCCTCAAACACAGGACTTGAACTTGTTTCTAAGACAAGATGGATTAGTATTTTAGAATAATTTTTTTCTAATTCATTTCTGAAAGACAGAAAAAAAGAATGGAAGAGGGAAGAAAGCAATTTCCATGTATGATAAACACATGATTTTTACTACAGCGTGCTATAAGTAAAGACATTTTCATGTCCTTTGCACTTGGTGTATCTCCAGTACATATGGTATCAATTTTTTCTTTCTTTTTCTTTTTTTTCTCTTTTTTTCCTCCTTTTTTTTGGGGGGGTGGGGAGGGTGAGGGGTGGAAGGTGGTCATTCACCAGAACTACAGCTTCTGAGAAACTAGCTTCACAGAGAAGTACAAAAAAAAAGTATCTCTGCTAAAGAGTTTGCAGTCAACTGACATGTATTAAACTCAGACCTGAAAACTGATATAAAAAAACTTTCCAGACAACCTGAGAATAAACCCTATGTGTACAGAAGCATCTGAAGTTCATAGCTTACTATGCATATAAAGTCTTTCAAATTTCATACAAAATCAATGCAACAATCATACACCTTCATCACTATCACCCACTAATATCGAAGACAAAGATTCATAACAAAATCCTTTACTTCTTTTTATGAGCATCACATCTTTTATTAAGAATCAAGACTAAAGAAATTAGTTCATTGTGGAAATAACTAAATGTATAAACAAGTTGGATTTTCACCTACAAAGCAAATAAGCATTTGTGTATTTTAATACAGCAAAAAGTTCTTGACTATTTTACATGAGATCCTCTCTCCCCTTTTGATCTGCTAAATATTAGCTTTATGAAAAAATTTAAGAAAAAAATTTCCCTGTCCAGAATGCCTAGCTGCGTGGCCACAGAGTATAAACACTTTCGACTTTTAAGTACCTTGATATTTGACAGCTATACGAGCACTTGAACATCATTTATCATGTTTATTTTTAATAGCTCTCCCTGGGCACAGCTGCCATGAATGCCAATCTTCTTTTCTTTTGCCTCCTGTAAATATTTGAAATAGCTATTCATTAACAGTTGCAGATTTATTCATCACTATTGTACTGCTTGTGAGCTGGAAATAGCTTTTATTTTTCTCTCCCTATCTTTTGGCTGATCTGAAAAAAGCCTGCTGTTTAGGTTCAGTCTGTCAGGATTTAGATTATGCTCCAGCTGAGAGCTAATCAAGGGTATTTGACCTGGTTTACAAATAAACTAGGAACAAGGGTGTTATTTTTCCTTTTTTATTTAGGGCATTGGGCCCATACATGAAAACAAACCATGAACAGGTCACATACAATTGCCCTAAATTAAAGCAGAAACAACTGGTCTTCATAGGGAAATTGGGTATCTTCCTAAAGGTTCTGGAGTATACTGAACCCTCACTGACAGCTCTTAGACCTAGCTTATGCACAATATTTGAATTTCAGATTTCATATTTTAACACAATGTACACAGCATTAAAAAAGGGATATATTTAAGTTAGCAAGACACCCTGATGTACATATCAGGAGTCCCACCTACCTGTACAACACATAGCTCTTATTTTCATGGGGCAATATTGCAGAAACAATGTTTCTGTACCATTCAATATGATTACTCCTATTCTGTTTCCAACCAAACTGTATAAAAGGCATCTCTCTAACATCTGAACTTAGCAAGTTGTACAAAACTTTTAAAACATGCACATTAAGATCTATTAGAGTAGAGAGGCCACAGAGCTCTCTAAAATTTACAGGTGCAAAATACACCTAAATTATCTCTTCTGTAACACTTTGATAACAAAATTACATTTTTGAATAGCAGACACACGTCCATGTGTGAGGGTTTTAAGACAAGAAAAACTGCAGCCATGCCTTGTACAATGAAAAGAGTCACTAACGGGTGCATACAATAGAACTACTTTTCCTCAGAAGGCTGCTAAAAGCTACGTAATGTATTTTGTTTAAAAAAAGTGTTGACTGACCAGTCTGACTTTGTATGAAATGCTATGAATAATGCCATGGTAGCATGAATGTCATGTTTTTTTCTGCCTAGTCCTGGACCGTTATTTTCCAAGCAATCACAATCACTCTAGCATTATGTCTAAAGCTGACTTCAAAATCCTTCAACTTGTATCGACTTTTGTCTTACCACACTAAGACATACTCAGGGGAAGGTAAAAAAAGAAGGAACCACTGCTAACCATGAAAGAAATCAATAAAAATCTCTGGGACCTAGCATATAAATTTATTTTTTCGTAAGATACATGTAGTATTTTTGCAGCATTTTCTCACTGTCAGAACTGGGCTTGTCACCACCTAGAGTTTTGCTCTCACTATGACTTCAGTGAATACAACAGGAAAGAAAAGACATTTCTTTTTATAACTTACAGATTGTTTACACTTGACATATGCTGTGAGTTCAGTTGTTTGATGTTGAAGTCCTGTGCTTCTGTAAACTGCACCCTTTTCATGTAATCACTTAGTACTTTTAAAGGACTTTGGGAAAAAAGTTCACTCAGATTTGATCAGATCAGCTCTTAGTTTCCCATTAAACAACTTTTTAAATTTTCAATCTTATAGTAGCATTAGATATGGAGATGACATGAACTTGAGTCACAATGGTATTGCATAATGTAATGACAGAAGCATCAACACTGCAAAAACCAACCTAAGCACAGAAGGCAAGCCCTCATTACAAAAGGTGGTACAGAGCAATACCAAAAGGATAAGCCACACTTTAGAAAAAGTAAAAGGGGAAAAAATAGGTATTTGCTGAAATACAGCTTAAGAATAGCCATGAGCAAGACCACTGGTCAGTTTAGCCTAGTGTCCTCTACCAAAGGATGCTTAATGGAGAGTATAAATACAGGCAGCATAAAGTATTTGCTGAGTATTCAGCAAATTGCAACTCTCTTTATAAGACTTCTTCCCATTTAAATAAAATGAATTCTTCTTAGAATCATCATAGAGTTGGAAGGGACCTTTAAAGGTCAGCTAGTCCAACCCCCTTGCATCTTCAACTGGATGAAGTTGCTCAGAGCCCCATCCAGTGTGGCCTCGAATGTTTCCAGGGATGGGACATCTAACACCTCTCTGGGTAACCTGTTCCAATGCCTCACCACCCTCAGCATAAAAAAGATTTCTTCCTTATATCTAGCCTAAATCTACCCTCTTTTAGTTTAAAACTCCTTGTCCTATCACTTAAGCCCCCTTTAAGTATTGAAAGGCTGCAATAAGGTCTCCCTGAATCCTTCTCTTATCTAGGCTGAATGATCCCAACTCTCTCAGCCTTTCTTTAGAGAAGAGGGGTTCCAGCCTCTGATCATTTTTGTGCAACTCCCTCCAACAGGTCCGTGTCTTTCTTGTGCTGGGGACTCCAGAACTGGACACAGTACTGCAGGTGGGGTCTTACCAGAGTAGAGGGGCAGAATCACCTCCCTTGACTTGTTGGTCACAGTTCTTTTGATGCAGCCGAGGATACACTTGCTTTCAGGGTTACCAGCACACACTGCCGGCTCATGTCCAGCTTTTTGTCCACCAGTACCCCCACATCCTTCTTGGCAGGGCTGCTCTCAATCCCTTGATCCACATGCTGGTATTGATACTGGAGATTGCCCTGACCTGTATCCAGGACCTTACACTTGGCCTTGTTGAACCTCATAAGGTTCACACGGGCCCACTTTTCAAGCTTGTCCAGGTTCCTCTGGATGGCATCCTGTCCCTCAGGCATGTCAACTACACCACTCAGATTGGTGTCATCTGCAAACTTGCTGAGAGTGCACTCATTCCTACTATGTCATTGATGAATATATTAAACCGTACTGGTCCCAATACAGAGGTGAGGGACAGCACTTGTCACTGGTCTCCATCTGGACATTGAGCTGTTGACCACTACTCTCTGGATGCGACCATTCAATCAATTCCTCATCCACAGAAAAGTCACCCATCAAATCCATATCTCTCCAATTTAGAGAGAAGAGTGTTGTTGGGAACCGTGTCAAAGGCCTTATAGAAATCCAGATAAATTACATCAGTAGCTCTTCCCTTGTCTACTGATGTAGTCACTCCACTGTAGAAGGCCATTAGATGGTCAGGCAGGACTTGCCCTTGGTGAAGGCATGCTGGCTGTCTCAAATCACCTCCCTGTCCTCCACATGCCTTATGATAGCTTGTAGGAAGATCTGTTCCATGATCTTCCCAGGCACAGAGGTGAGGCTGACAGGTCAGTAGTTCCCAAGGTCTTCCTTTCTACCTTTTTTTAAAATGGGAGCAATGCTTCGATTTTCCAGTCACTAGACTTCACCTGACTGCCATGACTTTCCAAATATCACACAGAGAGTGGCTTGGCAAATACATTAGCCAATTCCCTCAGGACTCTGGGATGCATCTCAACAGGTCCCACACCTACATATATTCAGGTTCTTCGGGTGATCACAAATCTGAACTTCTCTTACAGTGGGAGGAACTTCACTCCCCCAGTCTCTGCCTTGCAGTCCATTCACTCAAGAGGTGTGGGAAGAGAGGGTGTCATAGAAGACTGATGCAAAAAGTTGTCGAGTACTTCAGCCTTCTCCTCGTAATTGGTGTTAACAGTTTGCCAGTCTTGCTCATCGGGGGGGGGTACACTTTCTTTGACCTTCCTTTTCTGGCTGACATACCTGTAGAACCCCTTCTTACTACTCTTTGCATCCCTTACTAAGTTCAGTTCCAGCTGCACCTTGGTCTTCCTGACCCAATTCCTACACAACTGGGCATTGTCCCTATACTCTTCCCAGTACACCTGTTGCATCTTCCATTGTCTGTGCATTTCCCTTTTGCTATTTATTTTGACCAGTAGGTCTCAACTATTGCCTTCCTTTCTTGACTTCACACATCTGGGGATTGAGAGATCTTGTGCTCTATGGAAAACGTCCTCAAAGATCTCCCAGCTCTGTTCTGCTCCCTTGTCCCTGAGAGCAGCTTCCCGGGCAGTCCTATTGACTAATTCCTTGAAGAGCTGGAAGTTTGCTTTCCTAAAAATCAGGGGCTTGACTTTACTTCTCACCTGACACATATCTCTCAGGACTGTGAACTCCACTAGTGTGTGATCACTGCAGGCCAGGCTGCCCTTCCCGGGCAGTCCTATTGACTAATTCCTTGAAGAGCTGGAAGTTTGCTTTCCTAAAAATCAGGGGCTTGACTTTCCTTCTCACCTGACACATATCTCTCAGGACTGTGAACTCCACTAGTGTGTGATCACTGCAGGCCAGGCTGCCTCCAATCTTGACATCACCAATTAGCTCACTTGTGTTGGTGACCACCAGGTCCAGTATCACATCCCCTCTGATAAAGCTGTCTAATACCTGGCTTAAGAAGTTCTCCTCAATGTACTCTAGGAGTCTCCTGGATTGCCTGCAGCTCACCATGCTACTTTTCCAGCAGATGTCAGGGTGGTTGAAGTCCCCCAGCAGGATGACAGTCTGTAATTGTGATGCTTGCTGTGGCTGGAGTAAGAAGACTTCTTTCATGCAGCTGTCCTACCTCCTCCAACCCTGTAAACTTCCACTATGCCCCATGCTAGGGAGTTTCTCAATTTTGACCACGTTATGAGATTAAGAACCCCATTCCCATTTGTTCTGAACCCAGCCTTTGCTAGTTTCACTTAATGCCTTGAAACCTTGTATGGGATGAGATATCTAACACTACACTTCATTTTAAGAAGTAGTTGACACAGCAGTCACCTTACAGTGGAAGGGGTAGTGGAGCATGCATGACATTACTCATTTAGCCCATAAAGAGAAACTCAGAAAGACAGGGTGCAAACTTCATGCAGAGAGATTCTAGTTCTGTTAAAACTCTTACTATCCAAGAAAGTAGTGGTCTCCTTCACATCCCCAAAGCAAATAAAGAGAAGTTAGCAGAAGATACCATAATTGAGTAGTCTTGTGAGTCAGATTTTTCAGTGGCACAGAACAACTAACATTTGCTCCTCCAGAAGGCAAAACTATCCAGGAGGAGACTACTTATCAATTGATAAAATGATTCATTGCTGTATTCTGATAAATTACCTTTGAATGTAATAATGATGACAAATTATGTACTTAGTAGGTGGCTGGTGCAACACAGTGGATCTGATTTGTTAAATTAACAATTTGGATTCTGGTCACTATACCTGTTTTATAGTAGGAATTGTGGTATTTTCCCAGGAGCAATGGAAAGCTCCAGGTATCTGGTTGCTGCATAACATGCAAGGCTGGCTGTCATAATACTCCTATAATGTTTTTAAAATATCTCTAGTCCAGGTATTACAAAACCAGCAGTAAACAGAGGAGCAAAACAAGTATTACCAACAAAGAAACACAACAGGTTCCCATAGCTGAACAAATATTTACAAGGAGTGAAAAAACTAGTGAAAAAATTCCAATACCCCTGTGGCTAAGAAGCCACATAAAACCAAACTTCTATTTTCAAACAAAATTAAAGACAGCAATTTTTTTTCCTGAAAGTAAGATCAATTAAAAAGATCACACTTTGCTTTAATTTGAACTGCTTTTAAATTCAACACTAAATACACACAAAACCTACTTAATCTGTCTGGTAAAGACTTCAACTGGCTGTGGCATTACCAAACCTATTATTTTACAACCCATTTCAAATGATGCAATCTTAAAAAAAAGATATTTTTAAATAAAACTAACAAACAAACAATGATACCCAGCCTTCCTCTAGTGCTGTTCCACTGAATAAGCATGGCAAGAATATAACATACACTACTTTGGTATAAAATAAACGAGTTTTTTTTAAGCAAACGTCAGATATAATAGTTCTTCTGAGGAAGCCCTGGGGCAGCCAAACATTCCTTTAAAAATCACGAACAATCTTCATCTATTTCATTGCCAAACGTACATAGTACCAGCTTTTTAGTCCTTTCCTCAGCAGGTCTACTAAACAGTGAATCACATTTTCAAGGCATTATAATTTGCAACAAAAGTGAAGGTGACAAAACTGGCTGAAAACACTTTTAAAGAATTAAAAACTCCACCATCTATAATCTTAGCACAAGCTCAAAGTGAGAAACTACAAGGGAAATACATTGGCAATAGGGTGAAGTGTAATAAAACCATGATAACTACCACCAATTTGCATTTCTGAGATTTTTAACACGACAGTATCCTTAGTGCCTACCCTTTGTTTTAAAAAGATACAGCTATGGATAGTAATTACATTTCTTCTCAGAATTTACATTCTTACAATACAGCATTTAATGACACGATTCAAAAGTAATTTTAAGGTACTGTTTACAATGGTAAAATTACTAACAGTATCAAACAGCAAGACAACAAGCAGGAAGATGAATCAGGGGAGGTTTAGGTTGGATATCAGGATAAGGTTTAATATCCAGAGGGTGATTGAACACTGTAACAAGATACCCAAGGCAGTGGTCGCAGCACTAAGCCTGACTGAGTTCAAGAAGCATTTGAATGATGCTCTCAGGCACATGGTGTGACTCCTGGGGTGTCCTGCACAGGGACAGGAGTTGGACACGATGATCCTGGAGGGACCCTTCCAACTTGGCATGTTCTATGATTCTATGATTTTATGATTCTGTGACAACCACAGCTAGAGTGTATATTTCTACCTCTGCCAGACCTCGCACCTGGTCATTACTGTCTTGCTACTGCATACGTGAGGTGTATCAGCTCTCATCAGGGCACATGGACACGATGCCTTTGTGTTTCAAAGAACGTTTTCAGAAAGACACAAGGGACTTCCATGTGAACTTCCATTTTGTTTCCAGTGTTCTACTACCACAACATTTACAGGTACCAAACAGGAACTGAAAGTTCCTTTTATTTTTTAGCAATTAGAGGTCAGCAGTTCTTTTCCTTGAAAATTTAGCAGCAACTTCAACAATTCCTTGTTGGATGAAAACACTGAAAGGGTGTGATTTTTAAAAGTCGTCCTAGTAACAGTGAAAAAACAGACTTAAAGAATAAACTTTATACTTCTGAGGAAGTTTCAAGAAGGATGAATGAAATATATAGATAAATGCAAATTATTTTGATATTTGAACAGCACTTGGTATAATTTTCAAAGGCTTACAAGATCATATTGCTTTATTTCACAGCAGACTGACACCTAACTCCGTAAGCAATGAAGAAAACAGTGAATTGTTTTAAAACATACATAAACTACTTTGGCTTTAAAAATATATGTATTTTTGTAATGTTAAGCAAGCACAGTGAAAAAGTCATAGTTTTAGATAGTTTTTGATCAATGATTTGAATAGCTCAAGCAAAATACACAGCTCCAAGCCACCAGTAAGGTGGTTTGCAGCAGCCAAGTCTCTTTCAGAACACCAGCTTTGAGAAGTCCCACTGTCAGAGCCTGTAAACCTGGACCTGTAGTTGGGCTGTATGTACCTCTCAGTTCTTTCTACAACCTGACAGTTGAAAAACTTGAACAAGGATTCCAGATCTGCTATTCTGGGACATCTTAACACGAAGAGTTTCTCCCACCAAATCTCCTATGCTAAGCAGCTCTTCAGGCTGTCCAGTTGCTGCTTCCATGAGAAGACATCTGCCTCAAGAATGTCTAGCTTTTAAGACCAGCTTGGGGAACTTTGAATTATTACCATTCTGAAAGCTGGAAGATCCCAAACTCCAGTCCCACTCAAATCTGGGACCGTATAAGAGTATGCTATCTTTAGCAAACATTTAAATTCACAATGGGAAATGCTAATCTTCCTCAGAGCCATCAAGCAATTACCAATAATGAACTGCTATCATGATATCACTGTAATTATGCAATATCAAATAATACCCAAATTATTAAATTACCTATAAACCGTAGTCTTGTACCCTGCTTTTCTCTGCCCTGAGCAGTCCAATCTAGTCTTGCTAAGTGCATTGTAACTCTTTCTTCTCCCCTTCCCACAGTATCTGAAAATCTATGCTTTAGAGTTTAGAAGCATTTGGAGGTGAACTCTGCTTCCCCTCTCCTTAGTGATTATTCCTTCTCTTGTCTCTTCACTAAAATGCCAGAAGACACTAGTGTCACAGTGCCCATGGGCCTCATGCAAATCTGTGGATCTCCTAGTAACTTTCTGAAGGAAAGAGCTGAAGCTGGAACAAGTATCTCATGCCCTCAGAAGATGAGAGAAGACACCCTGGTGTGTCCAGTATTAGATGAAGATTTGTAGGGCCATTTCTTACCCCACAAGCTAGGTAAGCTTGCACAGGAAACTGCAGCTCAGTGATGGCACAGAAGAGCCTGGGCAGATTGCTACATCTAGTTTTCCTGAAATCCCTCCAGTCCCTTGCTCTAAAGGTACAGTAACACTGGGATACTGCAGAATTGTGGTACTTCTATAATGTCAGTATTTTGGAAGATTCAAATTGTATCACTTATTACTGCCACACTTCGAAGTTTCTAAAAGCATGTGAATAAATCATATCCTTCCAGCTTTCTGTTTTGCAGGATATTTCATTTTAAAACACACACACACAAAAATATTCTGAAACCCCCAAATTCCATGAAAGCTAGAATGACAGGTTTCACAACCTCTAATCACAAAGGTATGTGCATGAATGTAACAGTCACAAGAGGATACATGCACAACTCTGCACCCTTTCCCAGAAAGCAAGATCTGATCGATCAGTCCAGTTCCTCTCCCACTTTTCAAGAAGCATAAGCCAACACTGCTGATGAGAGAATCGCTCCCATCTTCCATTGTCCTCACCTGCTTATTCCCTACACTGGTTTCACCCCACTGTGCTACTCCAAGCGATCATGTAGTCCTGAAATAAACCAGACTTGGAAACCCAACCCAAGTTAAAATGGGGGGGTATTTGGTTTTGGTTGGTTGTGGGGACAGGAGAGAGAAGTGAGGAGAATGACTGACACTCAGTTCTACCCCAGAGCAGTTCCCCAGCCCGCTTCACACCAGGAACTCACTCCCAACAAGAAAGAAGGTGGCCTGAGGAAAGGCGGGGGGGGTGGTGGTGGTGGTGAGGGAACACCCAAAAACCCAAACCAAACAAAAAGGAGAAGGGGGAGCTGGCCAAGAAATGCTCCTTTTAGCTGCGGTGTTTGCTTAAAGTACAGCTGAAACTATAGCCTAAGGATGAAGATCAAGTAGTATTTTTAATTGCATACATCTCTGCTTTGACTGTTTTGTATTAAACTTTTATTTCAAACAAAAATAAAATACACCTTTTTCATAAAAATGCAAAATTAATCAGATTGTTTGTCATTCATGGATTTCTCAGCACAAATGCAAATATCTGAGTAGGAAAAAGAAAAAGGAATGAGAAGACTGAATTATACCAAGCAAATGTGACCAAAACTTGCTTTTTTTCTGTTAAAGAAAAGAAATAAAACCTTTGTTAAACGGAATTCTGTTTTTTTAAACTGCCAAAGCTAAGAGATTAGTGGAGTCTTGGTATCTGTAGCAGTCTGATTCACTCACTCATGCAAAATAAGCATTTACGTATATTTTCTATTATTCTTCCAAACAGTGTAAGCTACAACAACCTATGCACAGTCAGAGGCACTTTACAAAAAAGCAACATTACTAGACTAGGTTTGATGGACACAAAAAGGTAATCTGGTCATGCTCTGATAACTTTGGCAGCAGTGCCAATATGGTGAGTTACTCTCTGGACACTGTCTGTGCACCTCTGACAATAACCTACAGAGAAGACAGCATCCTAAACCAACAACTGTCTGGATTTTTCTCAAAATATGCATTTTATTTCATATCACGGCATTAATGGGCTTTATATTTCGGTTCAGACAACCATGGCATGAACAAAATTCCAAAGCACTCAAGGAATCCATTTAAAGCTATTCAAACTTTGTACAATAACCTCCATAGAGAAGAGATTACTACTTTCAGAAACACAAACCAGCACACACAGACTTCAACTCCTGATGAAAATCTTTAGGGGAACATGAATCTCTGCAAATTTTACGGGGATAGCTCCTCCCCCCAGAAATAACCATCCCTTTGTTCCAATCTTTCCTAAATAATGATCTTTCCTTTGTCATCCCATACAAAACCCTGGACAACGTCTTGGTAGTGAGTATGGTGACCAACTGCTTGCTACCCTGAATGCAATCATATATTATTCTACTCTATTTCTCTTCAATTGTTTACATCACAACATATGAAATTCTTTGGGGCCACCTATTTTTTTTAAAGGTACACAATGCTTGAACATTAGAATCCAAATTGTACAAATAATACATAGTGTCTAAGTGGTTTGCCTTGCAAGGGAAGGGCGAAGTTACAATTCTGCATGTTACACTGCACACTTGCAAAATCAAGTGTGATTCCTTTGTGTCCTAAATCTGGCATGGACAAGATTTTTTGGAAAATTAACTTTTATAGCATGTTTCTTCTATGAGGCTGCAATGTGGACAATTAAACAGATTGGCAACTAAAAACTGTCAACACTAGCTGAAGGCATTAACACATGGAGCGGAAGAAAAAGATTCCTCATTTCAGATACCTGGTATCACAGCAGATCTGGCCATAAGGAAAAAAGATTTAATGCATTAAATCAGTCTAAGGTATGGAGCAAGCCTGCAAAATCTAACAGCCAAAACCTACTAAGTCTCCACAAAACTGATTTGAAACAAGTATAAAATTTAAAAAAAACAAAAACAAAACAACAGACTGACCTGAGGCAAAGTAAGGCATGTCACACTAAGGCATGAAGGTCTCCACAGCTTTTCAATAAGAGAAGTCTTTCTTGTTTCTGAACTTGCCTAGAATAACATCTATTCCCTAGTGTAATCCTTGCAAATAGCTAGATGTTTTTAACTAGAAGTATCAAAGTTTGACAGACTTATAAGGAAATGGAAGCAAGATTATATTACTGAAAGTTCTTGGCAGCTATAAAATTAGAAGATGCCATGATCTACACCCTTAATGAAAATATTAACAACATTTTAAACTAAGTCTGAGCCTTCTGCTGATTCTTAGCATTTCTGTGAAAAACAGTGGCATGTTGTGAATCCCAGAATCCTTTGTGGCCACAGGGCACAAAGATGATCAGTATGTTTTAATACTTTGATGACAATATCAAACATACTGCAAGTGCACTGCAGAGTCATCAGACTTTGGCAACAGATCTTAAAAACATCAAGTTTATTCTGCATGAGTCTATCACCTAGCATGTGCAATAGGTTTGAAGCATTCTGACAGCAATGGACTGACTACATATACAATACACTACAAATGCACAAGAATGGCTACATGGTTTTTAGATCAAAGTCAGTTCACATCTAGCAATCTTAGAAGGACACTTTAACTGCTAAAGAAAAGGTAAAAACATGTAGAGAAACAATTATTTTTAAAAAATGAAATTATTTTTAATAAAATAAAGGACTGCCATAAGAAACACATAGATACTTTTTAACATTAATCAGAAGTCATAATGAAAGGAATGGAGGAAATTACCTCTTCACTAAAGCTAGGTGCAGGAATACATGGAACTGGAAACTCAGTCACCATACAGCAAGTAGGAATATAAGTACACTGTCATCTTTCAGGACTGATGAGGAAATATAAACCAGAAACTTTAAAAAAGGTGTAAATGAAAGGTCCATTACTGTGAAAATATGTCTGAAATGGGGGAAACTCACTGCCATAATACAGTTTTGAGAAATTCTGAAGGGGACAGGAGGAGGAACACCTGTGGTCAGACCAGAAAATACAGTTAAGCTCTATCATCCAACGAAATATATACAACTTTCTGTCTTGAAACGAACTTGCCTAAAAATTTCTAGAAATATGCAGTAAGATGAATGATTTCCCATATGTACAAGGAACTAGGCACAGATTCTGCTTGGGTATTATCATAGAGTGGTTTGGGTTGGAAGGGACCTTAAAGACCATCTAGTTCCAACCCTCCTGCCATGGGCAGGGACACCTCCCACTAGACTAGGTTGCTCCAAGACCCATCCAACCTGGGCAATCTGTTCTAGTGTCTCACCACCCTCACAGTAAAGAACTTCTTCCTGATATCCAGTCTAAATCTACCTTCCTTTAGTTTGAAACCATGCCCCCTTGTTCTACCACTACATGCCTTCACAAAAAGTCCTAATGCGTAAGTTCAGAATGCAGTAAGCTAGAAGAGCTGAGATGAAAGGGACCTACAATGATCATTATGTCCAGCTGCTTGACCTCTTCAGTGCTCACCAAAATTTAAGGCATGTTATTTAGGGCATTGTGCAAATGCCTCTTTAACACTGACAGGCTTGGGACATCGCTCAACTCTCTAGGAAGCCTATTCCAGGGTTTGAGCACCCTCTCGGTAAACAAATGAAGTCTCATGTCAAGTCTAAACATCTCCTGAAGGATGCAGCTTTGAGCCATTCCCTCATGTCCTGGCTCTGGATCCCAGGTAGAAGAGCTCAGCACCTCCTCCTCCTTCACTTCCCCTCCTCAGGAAGCTGGAGAGACCAATTAGGAAAAAAGCTAGACACCAATAATTTAATTGCCATTGATTTTTTCAAGTAAAATTAAAAATAATACAAAAGAATCTTTTATGCAACCAGACATGATGAAGACAACAGAAACAACTGCAACATATTGGTAATCTTGACTGTGTAAAAGAAAAACATACAAAAAAATTTAAAAAAATAAAACCATAATTTCTTTCTGAGCCAATAGGAAAGCTCCCTAAACTTCTAATTTTCTTACTCAAATTAAGCTGGAAAATATCTACAATAGTGCAATTTACTATTGAAAAGACATCTTTTTAGACTGTTAAATATCTCTCTGTCGTATGATGTTGGCTACGTGTTTTTAAGTATCTCTTACACGGCAGTTTTTACATACCAGAAAACTTTGCTTCTAATCACTACTGGAACCATTATCTTTCAGGATCATTAGAAAATATTACATGGGGCCATGAAAAACGAATTCATTATGCTATCTCATATAACTCTACAAAATGACAGGCTAATACCAAAATATTTATCTTGGCCTAAGTATTCTGTTGCATTAGCAAAGTCAGCAGGAAAAACTTAAAAACATTTGTAAGACACAAAAGACAATACAGAAAGAATTTTAATAAACTTAGTAACAACAACAAAAACCCTAGCTCTTCAGCTACAGCCAAAAAAGCACAGAAGGACAAAGAGAAGTTATTTATCAGTGTCTCAAATAGAGCAGCCAAAGTTCCCTGTAATGCAACTTCAAATTATACTTCAGGACCACTATTAGAATAAAGTCTACTTTTCCTACAAGTCAGTAAAAAATACTGATACAAAAGGTTTATCTTAGAAAAACACTGTTACCATTCTCTCCTCCTTCCTCCCATAACTAAAAAAAAAACCCAACCCAAACCCAAAACAACATAAGGAAACACTATGCATAGCGAAGTTGGGTATGAACCAAGACAATCTGTGATATGGAAAATCCTGCTGTCCCAAAATATTCGATTGGAAAGGATTTGAAAAATGGTATGGGTTTGATTTTTTTCAGGGTAAAGTGTGTTTGTTAGAAAAGAATTCCATGTAAAAATTTCCTGTCTTATACACGTTATAATCAGAAAATTAGATTAATCAGAAAATTTTTATTCTATCAATTGAAAAATACAGAGGCAAAAGCATTTTGGAAAAGAAAATTCAAGCATGACACTATACAATGCTAAATGGAACATGTTCAGCATTTTCTACAAAACTTTGTTGTCAAATTCAATATATTTCTGTCAAAAAATCAGCATTTTGAGAATTTGTTTTTATAGAAAATAAATTCGTAAGAAAGTTTAAAATCAATTATAATGGACATGGACTTCTTATTCTTATAAGGTCATTCTTGTTGCTAAAAGAGAGCAAGAAGCAGCCAATATATGCTACATCTTCAACATATCATTTTATATCAGATATTAAATATGGGGTTTTTTCTTTCTGAGGCTTTTATGGGCAAATGCATAGTGTGACTTAAGTACGGGAGAACTCCTTAAACAGTCAACCAGCACCAAAGTTTCCCGTTTCTTCATTACATCCACCTTACAAGAGAATTTTGTTTGGCTTTTGCAACCCATTTTGGAGGTGTTTAAACCATACTAACATTTGCTTTTTCACTCTCAAGCTTTCTTTACTTCACATCCCAACCTATCCTTAGAGGCATAGTCTTTGATTGTGTGCTTGAACCATACAATGCAGGCTCAATTTCAGGGAGTTTCCAAGCATTTCCAAGCATAACTCCAACAGAAATTAACTGACAGCTGCAAAATCAACATCAAGTACCAGTTTGCACATTGTCAAGATTTGAGCTTATATGAACAATGGAAACTCAGTTTCCAGATATCACAGAATCACAGAATGGCTTGAGTTGGAATGGACAACACCACCTTATTCACTCCTGGGCCTGTGTCCAGGCTCCGAGTAAGCATTTATGTCACATCAAGGTGAGACCTGCATATACAACAACTGACCTCTCTAGAGTCTTAGTTTCACCCCTAGAAGAAGTTTCGCCCCTGAGTTCATAGCCCAGGTGTCCATCTGGGTGACTGGGCACCCAGTCCCTTGCAGCATGTTCAAAGACCAAATCCTCTACTGAGAAGATGCAGCCCAAGCATCCTAATGTAGTACTGCTTGTGACGATGAGAAACTAAAAACATTGCCAATACTTAATACTTGTCCTTTCATGAATGGCAGCTGATCTGAAAACGTACAGAGAGCTTACTGGTAGTTGTGCAGGAAGAGAAACAGTTACAAATTAATAAAGCAGAATGCATTGACAGCACCTCATCAGAATTACTAAAACCAAAGATTCTTAGCAAAGCTCACGGGGATCTGAAAAGCTCTGGAAACCAGTCACATTATATAAAATCAAATGTTATCATCATGCAAAGATCTGTTTACAGTAATACTTGCAGAGAAATAAATATTTAACAACCATCTCCATTTAAAATCTCAACACTTCAAAACCCACAAGTTTAGGGATAATTGCTAAAGATAACTAATGAAAGTCAAGACTCAGAATCTTCATTTAGGTAGCTCCTCTGCTTTGTGATGTTACATTTTGTCCACATGATTTCTTAAACAGAAGTGCTATTCAGAATTCAACACCATGCATGCCAGTGAACCATTGTGCACCTAACAGAATAAAAATCAGTGATATTTTGCCACTGCAATTATTCATCCAGAAGCAATTGTTGTTGCACATAGCTTGAGGATATGAGAACATTGTTTCCCAACAGGACTTGACTTTCATTTCAGCTCCCTGGTTGCTACCATAACATAAACTAATACAGTAGTAATTATACAGTGTGTATTTTAATAGCAGTATATTCCCTGTCATTGTGCAACAGGCATGCAACATTAAAGAAGTGTAATGTACTGGTACATGCAGAAGATTTTGATTCTAAACTAGAATGAAATAACAGCTAATTCCATAAAACTATTTATATTTTAACTTCATTTGCTGAACAAGTAAAAATTGTTGGTAATACAAAGAACTATCTTTGTCCAGAAGGTCTCTCACAATATGTAGGGTTTACAAATCACCAGGTAGCATTATCAGTTATATATCTTTTTATGGTTACTAAAATACCATTAAAAAAAAATAAATCAATTTAAAGTCTCGCAATTTAGCCAAAGCTATCCCAGGACACCACTCCACACAACATTTGAAGCTCAAGCTTGTTTAACTTTTGTCTCTCCTTGGAATACTATTCACCAATGGCAGCTACCCCAGCCTTCCATTTCATATACTAAGCAAAACCACATTGTTATACATGAAGTAGCTTTGGGAGAAAACAAGAGCTCTCTCATAACTGCAAATGCAATTCCCTGAAATACAGCACTGAATATGATATAGAAAATGTTGAAAAAAACATACTACTAAATTGATGACACAAAGAAAGTGCTGTACTATCCGCTGTAGAAAACTTCTTTGCGTAAACAACCTTACAGTAGACATTTGTTCTCTACTCAAAGACCATTTTACAATATTTCACAATACTTTTTCTTTCACGAGCTGTCTTATAGAAGTCTGCTATATAATTTGATCTGACAAGGCTGTCCATGGAAAAAAAAGATACAACTACTAACTAAAAGTTGTTATTTACAGAAAAAACATTAAAGTTAAAAAAACCCAAAAATCTTGATAGTCTACTTGCAACTTCAGATAGATTATTTTGTTGAAGAAATTTTGTGATTTAGTAAAGTTTATGTCAGTCGTAACTTCAAAACCATTAATGAGGTCAGATAGGAGACATAAACCCATACAAAGTATGCAAGCAAACTCAATTTTGGTACACCTTAATGCTTAGTCCAATGCGTTATGAATTTATGCAGTATGTACTAGCTGAAAGGGACAATTGTAGGCTGTCAACTGGACACTGGACACTTCTACACTGCAAACCCTCTGCCAGGACAACTGTATGTGGATCAGCAGATGATGCTCGTTAAGCACCATAAGCAGAACCTCAGCAAGCAGGCAGGGCTCTGATTTTTGCAAGGAAACAGTGCGTATATATAGGGGAGTTCAAGTGTGAGTGACACCATCTGTAACACATGCTAGCCAATTAATCTCACACCTTCATTGTGGTCAGCTGCCAGAGGTGCCCACCTTGCTCTGCAACTTTTTTTGGTTATCTCACGATTAGATAAAGGCAACTCAATCAAACGAGATATTTTCTAAAAGTAACATTAAACAAAAGCAATTAAAAAACCATCAAAACACAGTTTTTAAAAGTGATGTTCAGTACTGGGACCTGAAACAAGCTGTTCATAATACATTTGATTGAGTCATCTTTATCTCATCGTTACTTTTTCGTTTCTACATTTGATTGAGTTGCCTGTATCTAATCACAAGATAAAAAAGTTGCAGAGCAAGGTGGACACCACCTCTGATGGCTGAGCACAATGAAGGTGTGAGATTAATTGGCTAGCAGGTATTACGAATTGTGAGACTCATACACTTGAACTCCTCTATATATACATGCAATTTCCTTGCAAAAATCAGAGCACCATGAGCAGAGCTGCCTGGCCCCCAAGGTTCTATTCACAGTGCTGAACAAGCATCATCTGCTGACCTGCATGTAGTTGTCCCAACAGACAGTTGGCAGTGTAGAATTATCTGATGGACAGTGGCTAGTGGAGAGTTGGATGGTGGAGAGTTGGTTGTGGTGGGCAGTTGGCGGCATGCAGTTGTCCTAGACCCTGTACTAGAAACCTGCAATGCACTTAGTTTTTGTGCATATTATATTGAATTTAAGATATTAAAATAAAATACAAAACCAAAAACCCAATAAAATAGTCTACTTCAGAGGTTGGAAAAGTACAACATATAGGCTGATATCTGTTCAGTCATGACAATTTCAGCCATCTTTTTTTAATTAGTTGATTGAAGTCAAGTTTATACAAATAATCTGAACACAAGTGTAAATTATTACAGCTTTGTCATCTGCTGTCATCTAGTTACCACTCTGAGCAGGTACTAAATTTTGTTTTTAGAAAACTGACCAAAACGATATATAGGCTTGAACCCTAAAATACACTGAAATAAATATCTACTTACACAAAGTATGCAAAACTCTCAAAAAACAATCGCTAAACAAAGTCCCAGAGCTATGCTTTGACTAAACAGCCTACAAGTTTCAAAAATCTTCAGAAGTCATCTTGGAGACAAATATCAAAGAGTAATGACTGTCAAGCACCCCCTTACAGCTGTTGTCATATGGATATAATATTATTATGTATCCTATAACTAGCAGTCCAAGACTGGTCCACTAAGTATTCAAAATGGCTTGCAGCTGAGTAATGTAGCATGTACTACAGACTTGGAAATACTTCCTACGTAGAGACATCCTACCCAGAGGCTGCAGTACAGAAGTGACTGAAGCAAAATCAAGAGTATCTGATCACAACACTGAAGACTGTTCTGGCAACATACTGCTGCTAGAAATACTGGTTTTAGATGTCGAGTGTTATCTTATCAAAGTATGATCAACTGAATAAAGTATTTTAGAGAGCATTTTTGTTTTGAGATTTAAGGACCTGTAACAAAATGTCCTTAAATACACCTCTTTTAATCCATTTTCAGTATGTTCTGCAATTGGAACATCTCATCTTCAGGGTCTATCAAATTGTGTACTGTAAGAGAGTATATACATACAAAACACTGAAATTACATCAGGTTTCCTTTTTTTACATGACTTGATTGTGCAGTTATACAAAATCATCACATATGGTTGTGCTGCTGTTCTTCTAAGTAAGTCACCTCAGTTCTCCCAAGAATAATTCCAAAGTAGAAAAACTTTTCATCACACATCTGTACCTCTCTTTTTCACTACCACTTCAGCAACAAATCTTCTGAGAAAACAGAATTTTTTGATTGTTGAAGAGATTGTGGCTCAGTAACACAGTAAGAACTTTAATAATGACTTTGAATTACTTAAGTCTTTCACTGGATTGATGAAGTTTCTGCAGCCCAGCTGCAGAAAGCTGGCAGTAATAAATTCTCTGTACACTGCAAACTCAGTATCTGGCTATTTCATGCCTGTTTCTAAGTATGTGAAAGCTGGAGGCAAAGTCTGTTATTTTACAACTCAGGGCTTGTTTCTTTCCTTATGTCCTCTAACAAAGGTACTAGTGTAAGGCCAAATAGGAATAGAAATCCCTGGAGATGCCTGCTGTGAGACACGTCATAGTATTTCTTCAAGAAATTTCAAAACAATAGCTTAAGGGCAAGTTTTCCCATTAGAAACCAAGTCATTTTGAAAGAGTCAATATTTATAATAAAGGCCACAGTACAACAGATTAATTGAATTATTGAATTTTCAATCCAAATGTACAATACTTGAAGTTCAAAATACTTTCCAAAATTTCACATTTTATTGTCTGCAAAGACAAGCAAAACTCAAGTTTTCTTTCTTGCTACATCAAGCAAATACATCTTTATACTAATTTAATATGGACTTTTCGGCATGTAAATACAACTATAGCAGGACAGACAAGCCTGAATTTTTCTTCTTTCCATTCATAGAAAAGAATCTAAATAAAATTTAAATAATTAATAATAATAATAATAATAAATAATAATAATATTAAATAATCATATTCCCTTGCTGAATTGTTCTGTTTCTTCAGAACATTTCAACAGCTATAGAGTACTATCAGAATAGCAGTATTCTTTTTCTACTCCTAATGTAAAAGTAATTCAGAGTTAGACCTGGATGAAAGAAAAAGAATGTAATGTTCCTTTTTTACCTGCATGTGTTGCTATCATCGGGCATTTACTTGTATCTGCTAATTACTGCATAATATTAACCATAACCACCAAATGGCAGCTTTTCTCCTGCATAGTGGCTACTTTCCAATTTCAAAACTGCCTGTCTTGTACTACTGAAAACTTCTAGCTTTCTGAAACATGTTTCCTGAACTGCTTCTTCACCAAAATAATAAGTGTATTTATACATCTTGTATTTCAGTTACTGATCATTTCATAATATGCACACAGGTTTTAGAAACTTGTCCCACTAAAACATGAAATTTGAGACAGGTAATCCAATTCACAGCCACAATAACATTAACTGCACGAACCTAAGCAATAGGAGAATTTTTGTGGCAATTACAGATAAGCTTCACAGAAGAAAATGGGAGCATGGCTTTTAACAAAAGCAAAAGAGAAATGTGTTTACAAACTTCAGTGGTAATTTTCTGTGCGGATAAAGTAGAACTTAGAATCTGTGAACATGGACTTTGATTAGGAAAAGGACTCTTCCTTGCATAGTACTGATAGGAATAGCCAGAAATTCATCACTGACCTAAACAAGGTTTCATTATGGATCCCTAAATAAGGATGGATTTAAAAACACATTGAATCATTGAACACCTACTTCTTATTAGAACAGCTGCAACACTCAGAGCCGTAAGTGAAACCCAATGCATGTACTGTTTGTACATGCACAGAGGATGTGACATCACATGATGTATTTATTGCTCTACTTTTGATTCAAAGTATTTAATACAAAGATGGAAGGAGATGGCACACCTGAATTACCTCAATATTTTTAAATTTAATTAAATTTATTTTTTAAATCTAATCTTTCAATATGACACAAAACCCACAAAAAACATAAAAACACAAAAAATACCTGTGCCTTCACAGAAATAGCATCATAAATGAAAACTGGCATTATTTGGAAATCTGTATCTTTGAAACAGAGGCAAAATTTGGATATAAAGAACAAATACTAAAGTATAAGAAACCTATCATAACTACCAGACGTACAAGAGTTTTAGGCAGATACTGGCAGAGAGAACTGTACTGCAGGAAAAACTATTGGATCCATGTGACATTACAAATATCCTACTGAATTTAAAAGCTGGCAAACTTTGTATGGCTCTCAGAAACTTCCCAGAACTCCACCATGAAATTATCAGAAAAAGCAACGCATCCTTAAACAGGGTTTTAAGAATCCTAGGGAAGTTCATGAAATTTACTTTTATTGTTGAGCGAAGTTACTGTCTTTCCCTTTAAGAAACCAGGGATAGAGTAAAATGACAAAATATTACAGTTTCCCCATCATCACGAAAATGCGGTTGCATGGAACTTAATCTGAGCAAGCCTAAAATCAAAATTAATTACTTCTTACAGTAGGACTACATTTCATAAATAGTGGTGCACAGCATTACGGAAGCATGGCTTTCTACTGCAAAGGCATGACCAGACACAGCAACGACTATTGAGAACATCAATACTGTAATACAGCCATATTGTATCACGATAGTTACATGTGAAAATGCAACCTGGTACACTTCAGAGGCTGACTTTTAGTGTAGGGATAGAACTCCTTACCTTGAAAAGACTGTTTGGCTCTGTCCACTAGTTCTTCAATTGAATAACTTGCTAGATCTCCTCTGGCATGCTTCGTTTTGCAGTAGGTACATGCATTGAGACACCTGAAAAAAATGAAAATACTCAGTTTCTAGCCATTATATGCACAGTTATATTTATTAAGTACATCTGGGAAAATGAGCTTTTATATCTAAGATGAGAAAATAGTAGTATTGGGTTATAAAATCAATAAAGTAGTTTGAAAAGTGTTTTGTCCTCCTATCTTTCACAACAAGTTAAAAAAATCGTTGAAAAAATTATCAGTGGAGACCACAAACAAAATCCAAGAGTGGGAATTCACATATCTTTAGAAGCCTATAATAGGGCTAATGATTGTTCGTACTAAAGAGGAATCTCCAGGCTTCCAATCCCCTATTACAAAAAAAATCCAACCTGAACGAGGAAATAAATGAAAAAAGTCCTGAAAGATTAAATTTTAAAAATATAGTGTGCACACTTGAAAACACATTGATTCCCCAAACGTTCTAACCCAAACGATTCAATGATTCTATGAATATGAATGCTTTTAATTTATCTGACGATGTAGGAAAGGCAAATGAATTAAAAGGATGGAAAGATGAAAACGAACAAAAACTACCACTCATCGAATATTTTTCTTGGATTAGCCTTTGAATCCTGGTAATGCCACAAATGTAATAAGCAGAACATTAAAAAGAGTTTGTTGTACCTTTTTTCCCCTTCTCCCCTTCTAAAAGCTGATATTGCCCTACAGCTTTTTATAGGTTAAAGCATTTAAACCTCTAAAAAAACCCACAAAACAAAAAAGCCCAATTATAAATATTTCTCTCGTTCATGGTTGCTAGAACATCTTACATTCTGTCCATTTTCACAATGAAGAAGCCACAGCTTCAATATAATAAAGCATTTGGGTGCCAGAGAAGGCTAACGCTCTAACTACAGGTCTGATGAAACCATCAGCTACAAGATTGAGTGTACTACTGGGATATACCTTGTCTTCTATTATAATGTCTGGAAGCTCCATGACTAGGTAATTACTGTTTTGCCAACTCTAAAGGTTTTCCTTCACAAAGATTCCCCTCACACTTTAGTTAGTTCTTTGCACGTGCAGTGGATCAGGAAGTGCAGAACACTGAACAGAACATTTTCTCAGGTGACCTCCAGGCCCTGAACATCAACTTGGCCATGAGACCTTCTCCACCAACAGAATCTTACTTTCTGCAAGAGGACATCTAGACAGTTTGTAATTCTCTGTGCTAGACTGGATGATGTAAACTGTGCATTGTCTTATTTATGTATGGAATTGTTTTGGTTGGAAAAGACCCTTACAATCATAGAGCCCAACCATTACCTATCAAGTCCAGTGATAAACCACATCCCTAAGAACCACATCTCCCCATCTTTTAAACATCTCCACAGATGGTGATTCAACCACCTTCCTGGGCAGCCTGTTCCAGTGTTTGATAACCCTTTTAGTGAAGAAGTTTCTTCTAATATCCAATCTAAACCTCCCCCGGCACAAATTGAGGCCATTTCCTCTTGGCCTATCACTTGTTACTTGGGAGAAGAGACCGAATGCTGTGGGAAACCGTGTTGAAGGCTTTACTGAAGTGCAGGTAGACAACAACCACAGCCTTTCCCTCAACCACTAAGCAAGTGCCCTTCTCATAGAAGATCAGGTTTGTTAAGCAGGACATGCCTTTCATGAACCCAGGCTGGCTGGTCCTGATCACCTGGTTGTCCTGTACATGCTGTATAATGGCCTTCAAGATGATCTGCTCCGTAACTTTCCCTGGCACTGAGGTCAGAATAACATGCCTGTAGTTCTCTGGATTCTCCTTCTGGCCCTTCTTCAAGATGTGTCACTTCACCATAAGATTGAAAAACTATAATTTCAGTAAGTTCCTTAAAACAAACTTATAAAGGTATTCCTGTGTAATAGATCTAAATAGAGCCAAAATCTAAACTGGTACTGATGTGCAATAAAAGGGATTACTTCTGTTATTTACATATTTTTTTTCTGTTTCCTTAGCATAAAAGTCCATGTATTTATAAAAAATAGCATGTTACCTCTTCCTCTCTTCTCATTATAATTTATGCATAAATAATCTATATTTCTCACTATGCATTTTGCTCTGTATTTGGGTAGTAGTATTTGAAAAGCTCTACAGCAAGAGTACTAAATAGTAAGAGCACTACGTACTAAGCAACAGTACTAAATATTGAAATTATTAAATTTCAGAACTTGAGGATAAGCTTCATATCTTCAATCAATGTTCCTTTTCTAGTAAACTAGTTTCTCCTGCATCTTCAGAGTTGCTTTCTGGGCAGATATTCTTTAAACTAAGTCCTATGCTACCTGCAAAGGTATAGTAACAGCAGTTTTTGCAAACTTGGTCACAAAGAGAAAAATGGAAATGTGCAGCAGGAAGAAAAAAAGGAGAAGTTATTCTCCAAATATTCCCAGTATTGTGTGGGATTGTTTCTAAGAGCTTTATTAATATAATCTTTCAGGGGGGTTGTTGATTTATTTTGGGCTAGGCGTTGAAAACTGGGATTTAGAGACAGACTGTTCTTCAAGTTTTGCTGCACCGATTAACTTATTCCTACCAGAAAATAAAAATATTGTGGAATGCCTAAATAATTTAGTTGGGGTTGGTTGTTTTTTTGGTACTTGAAGTGATTATATAACACAACCAAAATAAGACAGACTTTGATGTTACATAGAAAAGGATCAATTTTATTAACTAAACCAAAAATGACAAAACTTTTAATTCCGATTTGTACCATATTTGCGAATTCCAACTTGAGGAAAAAAAATACCTTCTGGGCTACAGCTGACCAACAAAAGGCTGCAGATTTCAAATACTTGTCAAAATGCTGAACTAACCACTTTTCACAGATTTCTGAATTATCTATTCTTAAAAATATAAATTTCAGCCAAACCATAAGTATAATAAAGTATCTGTAGCACTTTTTCCCCTAGTAATCCAACCTCTGCTCCAAGTTTCCAGCATAACAAATTATTCTTATGTCCATGCTGCCACATACTCAGACCACAATCAAGTGGAAAAAGGCTGTTGGGTACTGACAATTGCCTCTTACTAAGTGATGCTCACCAGCAAGTGGATTGTCTAAAAACAGCCCAGTAGTTAAAGCTCTCCTTAAAAATCAGTCTTTATCACAGCTAAAGCTCAAATATATGAGACTAAAAAGCCAACATGCTAGTAGTTGCAAAAGAGTATTTTGCTTTGTGTTAAACTAGAAGCCTTCTTCAAGTACTTAACGTTGGTTTGTAAATCTTAGTTTTTATTAACACGGGGCAAATCTTCTTTGCACAAAGAAATTACAGACATTCATAGAAACAATTATTAATGGTCATTGCATTTGTAATTACCAACGTGTTTTGGATAAATTTTGTAGTGACTCCAGAACAAAAAACTTTTTAGTCCTGTTTGTTCAACATACTAAACTGATTAAGTTACTTTGAATTATTAACCTTTTGCTTTGAATTATTAATCTTTAATTAGCTACGTGCCCAATACACGGAACTATTTCACAGCAAGATAAAATATCCACAGATAAATTACTTCCACGTGGCTAATGAAGAACTTTTTGAACATGTTACCAAACTGAACATTATCAACATTTTGATCAAGTGCCTGAACTTTTGTTGTAGACATAGCAAACAGTGCTCTTCCCATTGTTTAGCTGTACATTAGACTAATGTACAGACTCTTCATTTTAAAAACAGTCATATGCCTCATAAAACACACTCTTAACATGAAAGGCTACCCCTTACAGATGGAACTAATTATGAGTAAGAATACTTATGACACAGCAGACAAATAAAGACTTTCCTTCAGTGGGACTTATCAGTGGATTTCAGCAGCAGACGAGAATGAGAGTACAGACATGAGAAGCAAAGTCCTGGTTCCTCTTAATGGGACTGGTACCACTAAGTTTAGCGAAGTCAGGAGTCAACCCTCAGATATGAAAAGTATAAAACATCTTTCATTCAAGGATCAGAAAACAGCACAGTTACAGACTACGATGTGCCATTAGTGTGCTAGTCATTCACATTTAATGTGATTGACCAAGACCAGACATCTGTGAGCAAGATGGGAGAGCTGAATAGCTGCAACAGCATCATATGACAGAAGATCCCTGTCTTGGGGAAGGGGGGTAGTATTCCTCCCTTAATTTCCTGAATAACCCAGTAAATTCTTGTTCAGTATCAACCTAATGAGTTGGTAAAAAAAACAAAACAAAAAAAAACCCAAAAAAACCCCAAACCAAACCAAAACCCAACCAAAAGCCAGCCCTAAGATGGTCTTCCCCTGAATTAGAAATTTGCAGAAACAAAGTAAAATATCAATCACAATTCAGTCTACACACTGATATCTGTTCTTATGAGCTCTGACTAGTTATACAAACTTAAGATTTTAAGTAGTCTAGCCTATTTTAAAAAAATAAAGAATTCTGCCAGTAGTGCAGTGCCCCTGTGGAACACCACACCAGTACATATATAGAAAGATTGCTCATCACAGTCACCCGCACCATCTCCCTGCACCCATCATCAGACTTCCTTAGAAGGCCTCAATAATTCCAGCCCAAGAACATTTTGTATTAGTAAACTGTGGTTTTCCTCAAAGGGGAGAATGATTTGCTTGTTACAAAATACATTTTAAAGAAGAGATTTAGGCTTTTGTAAGATACTTTTAGAGTTTCTAGCAAATGTAATTCTGATAAAAATGCTCTGAAGTGTGAGTAAAGGGGAAACTCTCTTTGCCAGCTTGACTGAGCAGAACTACCAGAAATATATGTTCCAAGCAGATTAAAAGGAGATGGATACTAGTCACAACTTCCTAAACAAGAGCTAGTAGAATTCTACAAATATTTTTCTCTATAGTTCTATAAAACTTTGTATCTTAATAGCAGCATTTATACTATATTTATAGCTAAATATCATACTATACTTGTAAAGTGTCATTAACATTTCTTAATATTTTACTTCTATATACGCTACTTTGTACTTCCAAAATTCCTAAATTCCATCAAACTTAACTGCAATGGATCAGGAAAAAAAGTAGCTTACAGAAAAAAAACCAATATGCCTAATATGCACAACTTGCTTTAATGAAACTGTTCCTTTGCTTGAAGCTTGCACATTTTACAATGAATCTTTTCAACCTATTATGACAAGGAAGACAATTTCCTGTAAAAATCTGGGGCATGGGAGGTTGTTTTCACTTTAAAATATTCAGGATTTAAAATACTTTTGAAACAGTGGCAAGCTATTTCTCATAAGGGCTAATTAGTCTAAACTGCAAACCACATTATTACAGAAATACCGTTTCTACTGTCCCAGCTTGTTCAGACTGAATTTGGACACCAGCCACAGGGACTATGCTACATAGATGAACTTGATGTTACAACATCTATATAATGAAAACTGGACTTTTCTGAAATTGTCATTGTAGCCAACTATTTTAGAAACTGCTTTGAAAGTACAATATCAATTTAAAAAGAAAAACACCTGTCAAAAAAGTTTTAGCAGAAAATAGGATGATCCTTCCAGAAACACTGTACAGTGTATGGCACTGCACACATTTTTCTCAAAGTAGGATGCAACTACAGGATGCTATTTTTTAACTTTACAACTTATTCCATGCTTAGGAAAATGGGATTATGGTTTTGTTCATCCGAAGACCTTTGAAGCCAGTGTTTTATTTGGTAATGTCTCACTAGTTACTAATCAAAAGGAATTTGAAGAGAAGGCAGCTCAGTTTGATAAGCTGTAATATGATTTAATTTTGTACTTCAAATATTTGCATTTTCTGAAACTGAATTCCGACAGTCAAGTGCAGGTAATTCAAAGGTCACAGCTATGTAGTTATACCATCATACATTCAACTTGCTCACTTTAAGGCCAATGATTTAACATCAGCAAAATCAAGTCTACCAGTGACGTTTTTTTAGTGTTTCTCTGAAGAACTTGACTAATTATTTTGCCAACACGGTTCTGCAATTGCTTGCATTGATTCATTCAGGCATTCTAAATGGATATTACAAGGTAAAATGTTCCACTGCTAAGCTGCATAGATCTGTGTTCCCCACCCTGACCCAAAATGGTGCATTACTCGATGCTTACTGGAAACTGCAATGATTTTTTCTCTGCAATTCAAACTAAAGCTCAATGATTCACAGAGACATAAATTATTTTAGAAGCAATTCCAAATAGCTGCTTGGCTACACAGACCACAACGTTGGGGGCAGATCGTGACAGTCATTAATATCAAGAAAGTGACTCAGCTGAAATTGCACAGGTAGATAAATCAGGTTCTGTGGCTGCACAGAGCCAAAAATGCCACAGCATTGCAAATACAAGTAATCAATTCTTTCAACACTTCCTAAAGAGCAACAGTTCTGGAAGATGGTGACTCCTGGTCTCAAATAGCATTAATGAAGGTGGTAGAAATAAAGAGTCACGACAGGAAAACCTTAAACAGAAAAGATACTGTCTTAGAACTCTGCTTACAGCTAATCCCAGAAATGCAGTGGCAGAATACCCCAGCATCACTATTTTGGCATGCATAAGCATGTGTTATTCTCAGATTCCTCCTAATGAACAGCAGTGAGTGGAAAATGACCTCTGAGGACATGATACTCAAAGGTATGCTTTAATTTATAAAGTTTTAGAGAGATGTGACTTGACAAATGCCTTAGTATTTAAAGCATCAAGTAGTAAAATTTTATTTAAAAACTACTGCGGGCAAATGACTTAGCATAACTTATACAGAATGGGATGCAAACCCTAATTGGATTAGCAATGAACAATTTCATAAGCTTAAAAAAAGATCAGCTTTCAAAGTTTGTTTTTTTTTTACAAAATACTAAAGATTAAATTAAAAACAGTGATTTCTATGTAGCAAGGGGGAGACAATGAGAACATTCACAGTTTTGCTTCAGGAATGAAGCATCTCAGCAGACCTCCATGAGTGGAAGGAGAAGGGTAAGGGGAATCAAGTGTCTTTCTACAAGCAATCCACTTCATTTACCAAGCATCTTCACATTAGCAGCTCCTGAATCACCCACACAGAAAACATGGTTGAAAAGTAGACCACTGCCTGTGATAAGAGCTATTGTTTTTTACTTCCTGAATAGCTTTTGGGACAGACCCTTTTAGAGTGGTGAAATCTCACAGGAAACATTAGGCTGCAGTTAATTCTGTAACGCACAGCAGGTACCACACAGATTCTTGGGATAAAAGGTATTGTTTTTGTACTGGTCAAAACATCCTGGGGGAAAAAAAAAAAGTTACATTTCAGCAGCACTGAAACTGCTAAGCCTAATTTAGAATTTATCTGAGATTGCCATCAGACCAATTTCCAAAAAAGTATTTGTAAAATGTCTGTGGGAAAGTGGATCTGAATTGTCTGGGTAAAATAATGGAAATAAGTGCATAATAAAAACAAACTCACCATTAATAATCTAGAAAGAATCCCTTCCCAATGACTGCATCCCCACAAAGCTTTCTGCCCCAAAGTGTCCTACTGGTTCTGGCAGCAGCAATGTTAAAAGCTCCAACGTGGACAAGGATTTAAGCATTATCTACAATTAACACTATGTTGTTGCTCTTCAGTATCATGTGTCTTATGATAAATTGATTAGTCTTGCTGAAAAGAAAAAGTGTATGTGCAGCAGTATAGACACACATGCTTCAAGTTCATACTCTTCATAACACACTACTTTGTCAACTGAAAATGAAAGAAGACCACACATTTAAACATAATTGCCCAATCCTAAACTGTCTGAGATTTTCCAAGCAATTTAACAGGCTGATTTACACTGTTATTCTTGTAAGAATCTAATGACTGATTTCTTTTAAAAATAGAACTTTGAATCAGGGGCCTTATGCTTGCCTTTAAAAGTCTCCAAGGGGATTTTCAAAAGCAAATTAATCCTCTTTACACAGTTATAGAGCTGAGTCAGTCAGATTATCTTCATGGACATATCTTCCTTACTGCCCACGTACCTCTTAAGGACCTCTTAAAGAAAATATAAGTTAAGGTATTTATTTTTTAATAATTAGGGGAAACTCATTTGAATATTTAGGCAAATTAATCTTTATAAACTATTTTCATTAATGTATAATGTTATTATTTAAACATATTTTACAGAATTTAAAAGCATATTGACAGTGCAGAAAAACAGGAAACAGTAGCCTTTTGTTCCTAAACTACTGATTCTCAACTTCTCTATCTGCTTTGCTTCTCTACAATTCTCCCCTTCTAATGATTCCTCAGCTCTTTTCTTCTATTTTACTTTTTTTCCCCTGCCATTTCCTTAACTTTTTCCTGTTGTCTTGCACTCAGTGACCATTATGCTTGTAATTCTCCCATGGTGTCCTCATGTCCCAGTGACTGGAATGGTCTGACTTTCTTTCAAGCTAGTTGGCTGGTGTTTGTATGCTTTGATTTCCTCTTCAACCACTCAAGTCTGTGGTTAGTCTGAAACTTTTCAGTTCAAATGCTGCCAGCTCTGACAAAAACCATAACTTGCTAGCTTTCTTTTTTTAAAGCACAGACAACTAGTTTTTATCTGGTTAGTCTTATGTTGATGAAAATTCCTTTTTTTTTTGTCACCTTCATTGCAACTCAGATAGTTATGGTCAGTCATTTAAAAGAAAATCATAAAGACCATGACTAAAGACCTTAATGCACAAATAGGAGCATTAAAAACAGGCCACAGAACCCCTTGGGGATTCAGGATCTAAACAGCCTTCTAGACATTACAGGCTGGAAAATACACAAGAGGCAGCTCTAGTCATCAAAAGCAAGACTTAATAAAAAGGAATGGACAGACAAAACACAAAGTAGCTCAGCAATTCCACTGTTTACAGACCTTAGTCAACACTTAAATGCAAGCTTTCTTCTTTTCTTTCCACAGCTACATCTGACTACAACATTATCTCTGCAATAGCTGATTTGAAAGTTTTTCAATTTTAACAAAGTCCTTAAAAAGACCCAAGCTTTTCGATGATGAGAGTTTTGCCCCGGCTGCACACGGACTGTTTAACTGACCCAACAAGCCAGTGTAGCAAGGAATATTATAATTACATTCAGTAAGCAACACCCAAAAACTTCCCTGCAGAAACACATTTACAGATAAGTTTGACGACATCATATCACAAGATGTTTGTTTGCTTTTATAAACAGGGGCTAAAATGACATTTTACTTGTGAGGCTGAGTTGTCTGAAGAGAAAGACATGACCTGACCTTGCCTTCTACAAACAGGCAACTGATCCTGTAGGACAGAGAGGGTTGGGGATGTCATACACCTTGATTTTAGGCAGGCCTTTGCCACAATCTCCCATAGAAACCTTAAAGCCAAATTGTTGTGACATGGACTGAACAAGCGGACAACAAGGTGGGTTAAAAACTGGCTGGACTGCTGGGTTGTGGTCAGCAGTGCAAAGTCTAACAGGTAGCCAGTTAGTACCAGCTTTCCTCAGGGATTGATGCTGGGGTCACTATCATTTCCTGACTTTATTAACAACATAGGTGAATGGATGTAATGCATCTGCAGCAGACTCCAAGTTGGAGGTGAGGGGAGCAGTTTATGTGCTGGAGGACAGGCTTGCTATTCAGAGGGATACCAACAGCCTGGAGAAACCAGCTCACATGAACCTTGTGAAGCTCAACAATGGCAAGTAAGAAGCTCCACATCTAGGATGGTAACCCCAAGCAAAAGTGCAGGTGGGGAGGGAACTGACTGAAAGCAGCTTTGTGGAGAAGGACTTTGAGGTCTAGGTGGGCAACAAACTGAACGTAAGTCAGCAGTATGCCCTTTATAGTTAAGAATGTCAAAAGCACTGCACTGTGCAACTGGACTGTACTCTCAAGAATTAAACCAACAGATTGAAATTCTTAGTGTCCTCTCTTTGGCATTTGTGAGACTGTATCCAGTTTTGAGCTCCATGGAACAGGCAGGCACTGACATACAGTAACAAATAAGTAGACAGGAAGGACACCAAGACGATTAGCAGTGCACAGACACATAGCACAAAAGAAACTGAGAGAATTGGCTTACTTACTGTTAGGATGAGGAGATCTCATTGCTGCCTTCAAACAGCTGATGGGAGAACACATGGAAGACACAGCCAGGCTGTTCTTAGAGGTTCTAGGTCATAGGATTAGAAGCAATGCACACAAGTTGTAATACAGGAAACTGTGATTAGGCCAAAGAAAGTATTTCACCGTAACAGTGGTCAAGTATTGAAACAGGCTGCACCACAGCTGCTCTCATCTCTGAGCTACTGGAATCCAACAAGAACACTATTCCTTTCTAGAGCCCTAAGGCTTGCTCTGCTGTAGGATTACATGTGTCTACATGGATGAGTGTATGCACAAATATCTGCAAGAGATACACACACGTGAGAAGCACAGCATGCTTCCAACACCACAGGAAGCTTAGATTCAACTACAGGAGTAAGAAAAGCTAGAAGATGGTAAATCAGTGCAGAGAAGACCCAAGTCTGGCCTGTACAAGGAGAACCAGAGAAGAACACTAAATGAAAAATACCATAAACAGTATCAACCTTTAATAATTTTAATCCCATTTGTTATCAAACACATTTAGAGTGTGATACTAACATGATACTCACATGCTGTCCGTAAGTATGCCACAGCACTTTGAGGGCTAACATTAACAGGAAAACAAGCATGGCAGATTTTTTGGAGCAGACAGCCAGTAGCCAGTCATGAACAATATATACCCAAGAGTGCTACTGGAGCTACAGCCAGCCAAGAGTTCACAGGGGAAAAAAATAAAATAAAATTAGAACACTGATTTTAGAGATGACAACAGAGACAATCAGTTCTGTATAAATTACTTTACCACTTTCATTATGTTCCTCCATGGCATAAAAGAACACAGGAAAGGGGCACTGTGTCCATACACTGGACATTAAAAAGAGAGAGTGTGGACATTCTTCCATGTTCATGGAATTGTGAACTGCCATTTGGAATTATACTTTGTTTCCTCCTATCCTTTATCTTTGTGCAACATTAATCAATACGCCTCTAAGCTTTATAGGGTCACACAGAGAGTAACTGTGAAAAGCTCATTAATTTAGTCCAGAGTGGAGTATATTTATACTACTCCATACCCCTTTGAAATTTTCAAATCAACTCAAATTGTGAACAAATCTTACCAGAAAAAGGTGAAATTTGTCAGTTTTGATATGAGTGATATCTGGCCACATTTAAATTTGTGAATTCACTTAACTTGAATTCACTTCAGAATCCTAAATTTGCTTCTGCAAACATACCTGTATCACATGTAAAATAAATTGATGGGGGTAAAAATCTGAATGTACTTTACAAACAAACAAGAGTCTCTCAATGAACAGACGTTCAATAAGCTGTTATGTGTGCTCATGCCTAAGGTTGTTTATAGAAACTATAGAATCTAAGTTTCTAGCCTCACTAGACTCAATGGAGATAGGTCTCAATTTATGCTTCACTTTTCAGAAGAGCATTATGCCCTCTGGAAAATAAAGCTATTCAGCTGATCTACACTAACATAAAAAAAGCCACTGTATTTATTGAGAACTTAGGGCATTAATCGTACAATTTCATTTCAAAAGGGACCATGACTTTTATCCACAGATTAATTGTGTAAGAAAATAATTCAACATATAAAATTCAACAACAATGTATTGGGTTTGCATGAAGGTTTTGGTAGTGAAGGGACTACAGAGGTGGCTTCTGTGAGAAGCTGCCAGAAGCTTCCCCTGTGTATGAAGAGCCAATAGCAGCCAGCTCTAAGATGGAGTCGTCACTGGACAAGCCCGAGCCCATCAGTGACGGTGGTAGCCCCTCTGGGAGGGGGGTAGCATATCTAAGAGGAAAAAAAACCTACTGTGCAACAGCAACTTCAGCGGAAGAGAGGAGGGAGAATATGAAAAACAATTCTGCAGGCACCAAGGTCAGTGAAGAAGGAGGGGGAGGAGGTACTCCAGGCACCAGAGCAGAGATTCCCCTGCACCCCATGGGGTACACCATAGTGAGACAGGTTGTGTCCCTGCAGCCCACAGAGACTAATGGTAGAGCAGATATCCACCTGCAGCCCATGGAGGACACCACACCAGAGCAGGTGGATGCCTGAAGGAGGCTGTGACCCCGTGGGAAGCCCACACTAAGAGGCTCCTGGCAGGACCTGTGGACCTATGGAGAAAGAAGCCCACACTGAAGCAGGTTTGCTGACAGGATCTGTGACCCCATGGGGGACCTCGGCTTGAGCAGCCTGTTCCTGAAGGGCTGCATCCCGTGCAAGGGATTGACACCAGAGCAGTTCGTGAGAAACTGCAGGCTGTGGGAAGGACTCATGCTGGAGACGTTCATGGAGGACTGTCTCACACAGGAGGGATCCCACGCTGGAGCAGGGGAAGAGTGTGAAGAGTCCTCCCCCTGAGGAGGAAGGAGCAGCAGAGACAATGTGTGATGAACTGACTGCAACCCCCATTCCCCATCCCCCTGTGCCACTGGTGGGGAGGAGGTAGAGAAATCAGGAGTGAAGTTGAGCCTGGGAAGAAGGGAAGCATGGGGGAAGGGTGGGAGGAAGGTGTTTTTAAGATTGGGTTTTATTTCTAATAACCCTACTCTGATTTTATTGGTAATAAATTAATTTCCCCAAGTCGAGTCTGTTTTGCCCGTGACAGTAATTGCCGAGTGATCTCCCTTTCCTTGTCTCAACCCACAAGCCTTCCATTATATTTTCTCTCCCATCCAGCAGAGGAGAGCAGTGATAGAGCAGCTTTGGTGGGCACCTGGCATCCAGCCAGGGTCAATGACCACCACAAGGATTCATAAAATATTCATTACAGAGATAAGATAAACCCTAGATACTCCTGAAGAAAGAAAAGTAGGAGGACAGCAGAAACCAGAGTTCTAGGTGGAGTTAGGTATGGCAATATTCCCTTCAGGAGACATAATTAGCAGTAAGTGCTGTTTAGAATATACATAAATCAGGTATCTATTGCTTTGCCAAGAATATCTTCCCATTTACATCTCGTAAGCGTTATTTATTAAAATCACCTTATTAAAATCATAAAGAATAACAAGTCTTATTCTTTCTTATTTTGCAGAAGGTATCATAACCTGGACCAACCTATGCAAGTGAATATCCTAAAACCAAAATGGCTTTGTAATGAACAGAAACACCCAGGAAACCAGATATACAGCTAAAGAAACAAAACCAGGTAGCACTGAAAAATCTCATTCCTAGTCTTTTAATAGCTGTCAGACAGAGCAAGTCCTATTGACAAGCAAGTCTTATTGACAGAACAAGACAGAGCATAAAGATGCATTTCTCCTTGCACAGCAAACACACAGATCTACTTTGGCTGGTTTTACATCAGCACTGATTTCATCCAACGTACCAGAGAGCACTGCAGCCTCTGCACCATTTCACAGCAAGAATATCCTTATTTTTATAGAATTTGAAATTCAGTTGGCAGACTGCAGGTATTCTTCCAACCACAAACATTTTTGGAACTTTTTTGTTAACAATGTATGTTCAAACAAAAGTTTTCAGCTACAAGTCCTAAGAAAAATCCTACTTAAAATGTGCTTAATTTACTTGCAATAACTGTATACTGGTATGTTTATCTCATCCAGCCATTCTGCCCTCCCTAATAGATGGCACTTTTAATACTTAAAACCGTTTAGGTATAGGTTGTGTTTAAATTAACTGTATTTAGAGAACAAGTAATAGGAAAATGAACTCTAATCCACAGCTATCATGTTCAGAAAAGGAGATACTGTGAAAGAAGAATGAAGATACCGTAGTAAAACACAATCCTTCAGACTGTTCCTTTTGCCACCACAGAAACATAGGATCCAAAAAAATACTTCACAGCAAGTACCTTCACTTCACACCTACTTCCATTTTTCAAAGTATTTTTATAGCATCTCACAAACTTTCTGTTCTTTTTAGTTGACTGCTCTTTTATTAAGAGGTACAGCTTCACTCCCTTACTTGACTTTAACACAACTATGCCTCCTCAATGTACTTCCACTTAGAGAAAGGGCTGTCAAGCACTGGAACTGGCTTGCCCAGGGAAGTGGCCGAATCGCCACCTCTGGATGTGTTTAAAAGTTGTATAGATATGGTACCTGGGGACATGGTTTAGCAGTGGGTGAGGTAGAGCTAGGTTAGTTAGGCTAATGGTTGGACTTGATCTTAAGGGTCTTTTCCAACCTAAATGATGCTATGGCATCACTATTAACCCTTTAGTTGGAATTTAAAGGTTATTTAAGTGTTTATATGGTGCTTTGTGAACAGACACCACCATATTGTGAATTACAGAACTGTAAGTTAATTAATTAAACAGTGCTGAACTATATGGCTGAACTTAACGAAAGATATTGATACTTACATAAATATTTTAACCTGTAATAACATTTTCACTTTGTTACTTAAAACTTTCATTTAGACTATTCCTCATTTAATTGGTAAACTAAAAACAAAATCTCAAAAGTTACTACATTTTACTTGACTAAAGATTTATTCCTAAAACAAAAGACAAAAGTTTCAATATGTATTTGACTAGTTATGTTAAATCAGCATACTGTTCTACCTAAACCTGCTATTTAGAAAAGTAATTTATGTACAGTTTTGTAAATGGAAAATAAAACTTCTTTTAAAAAAAAAATCAATCAAAAAAACCTGAATTGCAGAAAAAACCTCTACACCAATAAGCTCTTTAACAAATGATCTAAAACAAACTGTTGAAACACAGGAATGTGAATGACTAAACAAACCCTTCAGTAAACATTCCCCAGCTGCAGTTTTCAGGCTAAGACCAAGTTAAAATGTGGAGACTCCATCTACCTTCTGCAAAATGATTAAACTTCAGAAGAGAAGCAACATTATATGATATGCATGACTCACAAACATACTCACTGAAAACAAAAACCACCAGACATTTATCTCTTAAAAACAGAAAAGACACCAAGTCTGGCACCAGTCTGCAATGAAAGCAAGACCATGTGATAGTTAGACACTTGTGTATTAGTTTAAAAATAAGCTAGATAAGCATGTGATGAGTGACACTTTTGTACTTGACCTTTACTCAAATAGCTCCTTTTCACAAAGTACACATACGTATCAACAAAATTCCTGAAAATTAAAAAAAAAAGAAAAAAGAAAGCTAAACCCCTACTTCTCATCCAATGTCTTGCAGATAAACTCTAAAGACAAAATTCTACATGGTTACTTTAGGAAAAATAAAACCCCATATGTTTTAGCAGAATGAATTCAGAGGAAGACATTAAAAAAAAAAAAGCACTGAAATCTCTTGTAAATCAAGCTGATGAAATTCACCATGCTAAGTTACAGAGACAGACACTTAGGGTGTATTATTTCCAGTGGGAATATTTCACTCTGCGTAGCAGGCAAGGAATTTGGAAATAGAGTTCCTCTTTCCTGAGGCTGAATAGGCCTACAGGATTGCACAGGAATTGCTTTTAAGTCAGGAAATGGGGATGCATTCTGCATGGGATGGGGAATCCTGGTTTAGGGTATTACTTTTCAAAGTGTCAAACCACAACATTTACCTCTGGGGTGAAGATCTCCACCAGTACTAAGCAACTGCACTAACATCCACAGTGTTTGTATAACTGTGTATTATATAATTATATTACTATAATATACAATTGTATAGAATATATAATTGTATAGTTGTATAATCCTTGTGGGTTTTTCTGTTGCTGTTCACAACTGTTTAAATATCACAGAATCACAGAGCAGCTGATGTGGGAAGGGACCTCTGGAGATCATCTAGTCCAAGCCATCACTGCTCAAAGCAGGGGCAACTAAAGCAGGTTGCTCAGTACCATGTCCAGACACCTTTTGAGTATCACCAAGGATGGAGATTCCACAACCTCTCTGGGCAACCTGTTTCGAAGTTCAGTCACCTCTACTGTAAAAAAGTTCTTTCTTACATTTAAATACAATTTTTTGTATTTGAATTTGTGCCCATTAACTCTTGTCCTGACCCTGGGCACCACTGAGAAGAGCCTGGCTCTGTCCTCTTTCCTTCACACCCACACCGTACATACATTGAGAAGATCCCCCCAAGCCTGCTCTTCTCTAGTCTGAACAGTCCCAGCTTTCAGTCTGTCTTCATATGTCCGATGCTCCAAGCCATTAATCACCTTCACAGCCCTTCACTGGACCTGCTCCAGTGACTCTATGCCTCTCCCATACTGCGGAGCCCAGACCTGGACCCAGTACTCCAGATGTCTCACCAGGGCTGAGCAAGTCAAGGATCACCTCCCTCCACCTGCTGCAGACACTCTGTTGAGTGCAAGCCAGGAGCCTGTTTGCCATCTTTGCCACAAGGACACATTGCTGGCTCATGTTTACCATGTACTTTTATTTGTCAAAATAAGCCTTAAAAATGTGTTTTGCACATTTTAAGCAGGAGGTAATTAGATGAACGCAATAGTGTTACATTTAGGCTAATCTCACAGTAAGTTTTGTGTTTTATCTAAACGTGTATGATCAAGTCAGTGGGTGGTGTTAAGTTTCAGGAGTAAAGCTGTTAGCCATATTCCTAGTAGCACAAAGCATTCTTTTAGGCATTTTCCTCCACTTCCTTCAGTTTATTCAAGATACAGAGTAAAAACTTGAAGTCCCTGACCATTCCTGATATACAGACTGAAAATCTCCATTAAAAGGGGCAAACAACATGATTCTGAAAATAGTAATAAATCATTGCAATTAATCACGACCCAAAGAGGTTAAAAATTAAACCACTGAATTTTTACTTATCACCACCCCTCCAAGAGTAACTATTCCTTTTCCTGGAATCAAAACCAAACACAGCAATGGCAGAAAAAATTTCTCTCTACCTCAAAAAAGACAGACAACTAAACTCCATTAAGGACAAATCCCGTTTTAAGCAACACTGATACAATCCCACCAACAGGACAGCGTGGTTTCTCAACTCCTTGGCAATGATATGCAAACAGGAAAGCACCAGCTTTCAGATTTGCGGTTGTGCCTGCAAGAAAGGAAATCAACAGGAATCCCACACACACTGTTCCACTTCTCATCACACAAGCACATGCTGCCAGGGGTATTTCACCTGGATTCATATTCTTGCCATAGAGGACAAGATGTTTCCCTGAAGATGGAAATAAAGCCAAAGGAAAAAGAACAGATTAAACCGAGGTCTAAGGACGTGCCTCCCTGACATGATGATATACACGAGCTAATGCTACACTGTTGACTATAACTGTCATATTTAGGCTCAATCCATATAGACTTTTCATGATTGTAAAGATGTTTTATATAATTACAAGGCAGGAGCTCCATCAGACTTTTGAAACACTTCAGGAACAGTACTTGAGATACTGATGGCAGCTTTCACTTCCAGGAGTTCTTCAGACTATCAACACACTTCATATGGACACAAAAAAATACCCGATCCTCATTTTCTACACACAGTACTCAGTGCTCATTTGACTGAAGCCTTCTGTCAATCTTACACTGCTACTACACATCAGAGCAGAAGGGAATACAGAACATTTGCACAAGCCTCACTCCACACTCCTCAAGAGAGCACACTAGGATGCTGAAAACACACAATTATTTTCTGTTATAGTCTAAATATGGTGCTTATTTTACTGCTTCTTTTTACTTCCTCTCAATTGAGTCTGGACTTAAGGAAAACAAGGATGACAATTCAAATAAAGGACCTAACGGGTAAGCTCTGTAAAGAGAGGGAACATGTGAAAGATCTGCTCTGGTCAGTGAATTAATCCAGTTCACTTAATCCCAAATACAACTCTGAATCAGTCAGCACGGAACTGTCTCCAGGCACTTCCCAAATCTTCACTTCTGTATTTGTATTCCTGTACTGGAAAAGAAACCATCTTCTGGATAAGAAACTAAAACAGACATGGTTCTCCATGCCATCACATAATTAGTATCCAGTTGACAGAGGAAGGAATTACCTTTTATTTGTCATGATGTTTTTATCCTCCCGCCCCGCCTCCCCCTCTGCATTTATCACAGGATCATCATAAAATCATAGAATACCAGCTTGGAAGGGACCTCAAGGATCATCTAGTCCAACCTTTCTTGGTAAAAACACCGTCTAGACAAGTGAGGTAGTACTGCATGGTGCACTGCAGCATCGAGTGCAGAAACACCTCGGCATTTTTGGGAACCTACCGAGTACCCTCACTTCCTAAAGCAGCAACTTGCAGAGAAATACGTTGATACTGAAGGGATCAGAAACTCAGGAGTTCAATCTCATTTGTACTAGCAGATACTTAGTAAAACTTACATTTGATTTATTGGATAAGATTGGTTTTGGTGCAATGGAAAAGTTAAAAAAACTAATAAAAAAAAATTTAAAGCAAGTATTTCAATGGGTTTTTACTAAGCCACACTGCTGGAGAAAAAGTTGTGTGTCCACAAGAATTTACAATTTTATTGCCTAAATTCCACAGCTGGGGGCAGGGGACCCTTCAAGTGCCTCTTTTAAACTTACTTATTCTTGGTATAAATAGTAATTCTTCTAACAGGCATAAAAGCAAAAGGAGGAGGAGCACTGAATCTGCTCTCAATATTTTACATTTTTTACACTATTTGAAGCACAAGTAAAACCATTACTCATTAGTGTAACTTGTTTTTACAAGTAGGAATCTGATTTTTTAAAAAAATTATATCACATTTCAAGAATAATAATGCAGAAAAGCATGCAAATTTCAAGACTTTTCAATAATGTTAACACAATTTTTTTTTTCAATTTTCAATGAGAAAAATTTCAACTCACCCCAAAATCCAAATTTCTAAATGTAATTGCTGTACAAACAGATAAAGAAATATATAGTGCAATTACAAGAGATTGTGTAAGTTTTCTTAAAAATCAAAAACTCGTAAGCTAAGAGGTTAAAAACTCACAGACTAAATATCAGAATTAAAGAGTGTTAAGTTTCAGTTTTTTTCTTCCCCACATAAAGAAAGATGCTATCACATACAAAACCCTTGACATAATAACAACCTTGGAGCATGCTACAATGGATTTTGCAACAAGCACAAAATTATCTGCCAAGCACAATCTTAATATTCACCTTTTCAGTTACTATAGGCTTGGGGTTTTTTTAAAGTACCTTTACTTCAGTGATTTGCTCTTATGCCACATACTGATGATCACAGTTAAAATGTCCTAATCCGCCCTATTTTTCATATCATATGAATTCACACAAGTCAATGAGAATATCATAAAAACACAACTTCGTGTACTTTGATAGATAATGCAAAATAAAAGTTTTTTGCAGTCCACCCATCTTATTCACAAAAAACTATTTTTCCAATAAAATTATCTCTAGGTCAAGACTAAGAACTAAGACTAAGAATCAAATTTAGGCACAAGATGTTTCCCAATGCTGATTCTTTTTACATATCCATTAGCACATTCCCTTGTCAGTTCTCCAAAAAAAAAAAAAAATTCCACATTGACCTAAAAAGGCATAATTAGACCCCTTGACAAGTTTTTTTTTCACTTTTGGTCACGCTTAAGAAGTCATACTAACAGTAACAAAAGAGGTTATTGTTGTTATTATTATTAGGCAACTGAAAGTTATCCATACCATTTAGCTTTAAGCACTGAAGCTTTACAACACTTTTTAAAAGGCTATTAAAACCCCTAGAATTATGAGTATATAAAAGCCCAGACATTTCTCCCACTAACTGTCAGCAAAACATTATTTCAAAACATGGCTTTTCTAGCGCTTGTCTTGTTTTTCTAGTTTTGGGGGTTTTTTCATGTGAAAAGCTGGGACTAAAGACAACACAATATCAATTATAAGTATGACGTATGAGGTTGTTTCTCAGTATTTACTGTAAAATGAGAAATGAATAAAATGTTTCTCGGGATTCTGTCCAGATTTCCCTTAGGAAATACGTATGTGGGCGTTAAGAGAAGGGACGCAAATGAATGCTCTTCTCAACAAGGAGGAATTTATCTCCAACCTCAGAAAGCACATTGATGTCAGAATTACGGATATATGAAATTGCAAACAACTTCAAACTGATCTCTTCTCATTCAAGCAGACTAGAACATGGGGCTTTTAGTGTGATCCAAAACCACTTCTGTGTGTAAGTATCTGCCAGAAAGGCAGGCAGGAAGTCGCCTTACAATATTGTGTGCTAACTTGTAATCAGGTTCCAGTATGTTAAAGCTGTCTTATTTTCTGAAACAATCTTCAAAATAATCAGGAACATCGCACTGAAAGCAATAACCTGAAACTGCAGGAAACTATGTATCATAGTCACACAAAACAAAACCAAGCTTGTTTCCCTGCCTACCACCTTTTCCCCATGTAGTTTAACTTGAAAATTAGGGATTGTGTTAAATTCTGGTGATCCTCTTCTTGGGTTGAGACAGTAACAGAACTGTGCAGTGTGGGAAGCCACCTAGTGACAAAGGAGTACAAAATATGCCTGAAGCTGCCCAAAGTTTTAATAAGATGACGCAGCTGGAGCATGCGATTACTGCTGTTGTTCTCACTGACTTGCAAGTTGTGTGGTATACGGGAATTTAGAGAATTGCATAGTGATTTCTGGCAACTTTTATGAGTCTTCCTGAACCTTCTAAGTGACCTGTGAATAGCAAATTTTCTGAAGATGAGATGTACAAGAACAAAAGGAAACATATCAAAAATTTCAAGGATAAAGTTTGATACAAATTTTAAACTCACGATTGCACTATATGCATAAAAAGTTAAAATTTGTGAGGCTAGGAAGAAATAATCTAAGGTAGGCAAATGCACAAAAATAGAAACAATCAAAACAAACTATTTTCTTCTAACTCAATGCAGAAGTCATTCAGCAGACTCAAGGGGAAGTTTTCATGATCCAGAAAAAATAGTTGTAGAATTTACGTGTACTTAAACAGCATTTCTCGTTTCTCAAAAACGGAGAGCTTAAGAAATAGCATGAACACAAAACATTGCACAGCAGGAATTCCAGGCCAGTAATGCCTGGTGTGTACAAACAATGTGTCATAATGATTTTGGCCTATGGCAAAGAACTTTACCAACCCATATCTTCTGATTACACTGCTAATTCTCACTGCATGTGAACAGCATATGATTGCACTACGTAAAGAGCCAAGCAGATGATGCAGATTAGATGCCAATTTACTTTGACATTTCATCAAACTGCACCATTGAAGAAAGAGGCGCAAAATCCATCATCACAAGAACAAGAGAATGAAAAATATGTGTTACAATACAGTTGACAAGTACAAGCAGATAATATGGAATCGTCATGGTATGTCATTTTGAGTAGTAGAATAATGCCAAAGCAACAACTACTTACTGGAATAGTTCTTAGGTATCATATGTCAGTAAACTTAATGAAGGATTGGCCGAACATTTCTTGGAATAGAACACAACATTTGCTGTTCATTAAAAACATGCTTGTCCTAGATCCATTCAAACAGCATTTAACAACAGCAATGAAAAATAAAATCCGAGAAATGAATACCAGTCTTCAAGTCATAACACAAATGATGTCACAACTGCAGGTATGTGATGTGCTAGTGAAAAAATTGTTTAAAGACCCTTTGAACTTTTAAATTTTATTTTTCCTCTCAGAATCACTCTTGGCAGGGGATCATGCTCTAATTCCTATAGGGAAAGTAAAGAAACCCAGATCAGAATCACTTTGTCATTGGATTAAGACAGCACGATAACAGAGAAATTCAGATGTTGTAACTAAAGAGATTCACAATTTCTGTACTTAAAATCCCATGCATAGAGTTGAAGTTCAAAGAAGTGAGTTTAATCAGTGAAGACTAAAAATGAGAAAGAAGTAGCGTTGTAAAGAGAGTAACAGTGGCAGAAATTACAAAAACATGTACAAAGCTGAAAGAGTCATAAAGCATGAGAGAAAAAAATACATTCTTTCAGACAAATATTTAGTGAAGAGTTTATACCCTAATTATATATTGAACACAAGTGTGTAATAATCTTTTTGTGTATACACATCTTTCTTTTCATGAAGGATCATCTTGAATTCAAGACCATCTTCCTTTCAGGTTAGAAGAACCTGTAAAACATCCATATCACACACTACTCACCAAAGCAATCTCCTATCATACAGATGAGCACAAATGGCAGAATTACCACGTGCAACAGTAAGAAAGAGAAACTAAAGACATCTACAGCTTCCACCTTTCCAGCAGCAGAAAGGAATTTATTATAGTAAACTCCAGATAGTCCAACAAAGTTTACCAGGCCTAATATTACTGTGGAATGAAGAGGATCGTGGCTGCCTCCATCAACATAGCCAAAGGGGTAACTCCTCCTGCTCTCAGCTGTTGATCTCAATCAGCAATTCCATTAATTGACACCAGGGGCTGGGGTTTTTTGACACTGAAGAAGTACAAGTCTACTCTACAGAATCGGCTGCAACAGCCTCCGATGTTTGGGGGAAGACAGAAATCAAGCTACTCAGGAGGGAACTCAAATCCACCTACTTTCTTCTCTTTTTTAAAATTATCTTCCTTCATAAGCTGCTCAAGAAAATTAACTAGTAACACGCCACACTTCTCACTCATTCTGCATGAAGAAGCCTAGGTGAGCAGGCACGTTCTCAGCAATGGGGACACAGAGCAAGACAGACACACAGAGAACAGAAATGATTAGAAGCACAGCAGTCGGTGAGATGAGAATGTGAGCCACACCAATGCATCACCCCTTTATGATAAACCATACATTTCTTTCTATGTTCTCAGTGAAATCATTACCATGTAGCATCTAGAGATTTTGTAGCAGACTGTTATAAATAATTTAATATTCTGTTCAAATGTGAATTATTATAATTGCAAGAAATTAGTAATAACTGAAAAAAGCAATCTTTCAGAAAGGGTCACCAATACGCTATTTAAATATCTAGTTAGGAAATAATGACCTTGGATGTGAGTTACAGTAAGTTGCAGTGGAAAGAGACCTTAGGCAAAAAAGTAGATCTTTGAAACTTTCTGTTGTGAACAACTGTTTTTCCTTTTTCCTCTGTTACAGCAGTGTGGTTTCTGCAAGCTCTGGAATACTGGATTTTCTGATTTTCTGATTAAAATTAAAATGCCTTCCATACAGATGCACACAACTGTGCCATCCATCATTTTCATTATGTAAATTATTTTGTGAAGTGTAATAAAAGCAGAACAGATTGATATCTGGTACATGCATGGTTGAAATACATGCTTAATATAGAATCTAAATATATGTACATGCAAATATTGAATAAAATATAAACAAAAAAGCCTAATGCTCAGGTTTCATTTCAAAAAGACATACACTGCCTTTCCAAACTTTCTACCTTCTCTGTTTTCTGAAGGTAAGTGACACAATAGGCTCTGGCATGTCATAGATGTTTGAGCTAAGCAGTTATGAAAAGCATCCATTTAAATATTAGATATATTATATATAAATATTATAAGCAGGGCCAAAGTAATTGTATCATTTCATATTTCCTGGGGAGTTCACTCTAAGCATTTATCTAGAGTTCAAGTAAAAGTAAATATAATATGTGGTAATATAATATGCAATTATATAATAAATATATTGTTATAATCAGAAATACTGTTTTGCCTCTCCAAGCATACTACTGAATGCAAATCAAAATATGTATTGATATTGTATTCTAAAATCAACTTCTTTCAACTGTAGTGTCACTTTTATGAGTACCTTGAAAAGTTAAACAGTAAAATATAGAAAATCTATATGTTTTCATGAACAAACTAAATCAAGTAAATTGAAGACATGAAACTCATCCATATACATATTCAGATTTTTACAAAATATGAACAGATTTGTAACTCAGACTCACTATTCATTCAAGATGGGGACAGCAATTTTTTACAAGAAGCTGGAAATGTTGAAAATGTTGCAGCACAGTTGGGAAGGAAAAAAAGTATATAAGTAGTTGCAAAAGAAAATCAAGTCTGTCACTGTCAAATAGCAGGTAATCAAATTTTTCACATACCAGAAAGATTGCCATTTTCCACCTCTCGCTATATTTTTATCTAGAGATGACATCGTACAAGGGAATAGATTTCAGTTCAGCATCAGTTAACACAAAAAGCCAAAGAAATAGTGGTTCTCCAGCTGAAGTGATGAGATTATTTCTGAAATATCCCACTCATTTCAGTACAGAAAGGCAATGGCTTCTCAAGCTCTCAGACTTAAGCTCAGGCTAACACCCTTTCCTAAGCAAAGATATTCTGATATGGTTTCAGGGTGGTGCCTCCAGAAAACTCATGCCAGTTATAAAGGAGTCAGAGATGATGCGAATGCATGAAGTGTTTCCAAAGGGGCACCAACAGGTGCAGGTGATGTTTCCTGAATGCCACAAAATGTTAGAAATCTAGCTCAGCTAGTTCAATTAGCCAAAAACCTGGACAGGCAAGAGAGGCCACTGCAAGAACTCGGGAATTTAACACTCACAATTAGGGCCTCTTTTTACAGCCTTATCAAATAGTAATTTGCTACCATGATTAGAAAAATTCTAGTGCATCCTAGTTGATCTCTATACTACCTTGCAAATTACCCATTTTAAATCACTCTGCAGACAGGCTAGACCATGGTATCCAATGATTCTGAAGCAATAACTATCCTTCCATCAGAGTAGGCCACATGTTACTCTTCCTGATCTTTCTGTTTGTAAACCACTCATTTCTGGGATGATGCCACTGCCTCCTCTCTGCCATATGGGGAAAGCCACTGATATTTCTTGTTCATGAGACATCTCAACCAACTGCAGCAATCAAAGAGATGGAATATGATCTGCTTTTAATATTGAAAGCAGCCCAAAATAAGTACTGATTCTATGAAGACTACAGCAAAACGAATCCATGCATACTACCAAAGACTTTTCAGACCTCTTCCCAGTGTTATTTTACATTTTTTTTTGTAACCCAACACCTCACAGGTACCTAGTTATTAACCACCAAAAGTAACAAGAAAACCATCTAGTACTACAAAGTTTTAGAATGTGACACAAGTTAACCCAATAAAGTATTTTGGATAGCCACATTAAAAATAAATAAATATAGTTGAAAGCATTTATGTCCTCTTTTTTTGACACAATTAAAAAAAAAAAAACAAACAAATAGAATTGCCTACACTTTCATGGGCATACAACTCCAGGGTATTTTATATACTCGATCCTAAACAAATGCTGAAATGCAATATAAAGAAAGACTATTACATGGCCTCATATAAAATTAAAATGCAACTCTTGGAGAAAATTCAATTCTCATATTCCCCATATATTCATAAAACTGAAAAAGCTGCTTACAACAGAAAATGATGAAATAATAGAATTTTCACCTTTCACAATACATAACTAGGGAAATATTCCTGCCTGAGAACATCCAGATCAACAATAGTAAATCTATAGCTTATTTTTTTATGATGAATCTTTCATTATTTGATTCATAAAACAAACCAAGTATTGTATGCAGAACTACAATTTTTTTTAATTCTTTTGCTACATTTGGATCCACCAGCAGCTTAGAAACATTCTGTATGACCACCACAACAGTACTTGAAAGCATGGCCTAAAAATATCCTACACATAAGCAAAAGTATCAAAGACTTCTAAAGAAAGTCCTAAGCACTACTATGCATGTTCACTCTCAACATAAAGTTTGCTAGTGAGGACTGGCCCATGAGAAGAAAGTTGGCATTTCTTCAACATCAAAATCTTTCTGAGATGAAGTAGCATGCTGATCTTTCATAAGATGCACTTGCACTACAGGAATAATATATCGGGCTTGGTCGAATGGGTAATTTTCATTTACTTTTCATTTTAATAATGCTTTTAAAAGCCCTTCTACCAAAAGAGAACATACACAGATGTGCAGATTAAGACATAGACAGTGCTTCCACTAAATTACACAGCCCTCTCGGTGTAGTGCTGAGGGAGTATAGAACCAGTCGTACTCAAACCCAGATGCTCAGTTTGCTGGGCTGAATCATATAAAACTCCCTGTCCTCTAAGTAGCTCAACAGGGGGATCTGTAAAAGTAACAAGAGAATGAGACTATATGGGATTCATGCAGTGTCTTCAGATGAGGGAGAAAAACATGAAAACTTGGACAGAAACTTGGCCCTGTGGGGTATATTCATACTGCAAATTTAACATGAGTTGCACCAGATCTTAGTTCTCACAACAGTCTAATGCATGCATGCAAGCTACTATGTTCCTTTTGGTTTTGAATCCTACTGTATAATGTGTTTGTTCTTCTCTAGACAGCATCAGCAGGACAATAACTTGCCTGCTCCAGTAGGGCAGAGATAGGTAGAAACTTCAGCAGCAGTACAGAAAGCGTTTCAGTGAACCTATGTGTCAAGCCATCCAACAGTAGGTTCTAGTGTGATCTCATATTCAGCTCATACTACGCTCCTCATGTTTCTCAAGGCATCCAGGAAAGCACAAATCAAATTGCATTTGAAATGTATGTGAGTGGTAGAGACTTGGATATAAGGGAGCTCAGGCCATGCCAACAACACAGATACATCACTAAGAGTCCAAGCTAAAAAGCAGAGAGTTCAGGATACAGAATTACTTAACTGAGAGGTGGAAGATCAAGTCTTGATTTCATTAAAGAGAGCTAAAAAAAAAATCAATAATGTATTTGAAAAACATTTTTGAAAGTTTTCTAAGTGGTAACAGAGAAAGCAAACAATACAGGAAGAAAGGGTCACTTATTCCATATGGGAAAATTACAGAGGTCAATCTACAGCTCGTATGGGATACTGGGATGGTAAGGATTCCTTATGTATTTAGCACATGGAAAAAATAAGATTCATTAATGTATCTTCACGTGCCAGATAGGTCTGGTAAGTCTCTTGTGCCTCCATTTTGGTACTCACCATACTCTCTGCATGCATACTTGTAAAGTCTGAAACACGTTGCTCCCAGGGTGGAAGGTTTTCTCTAGAGCCATAGTCTGTTGACAGAAACCACTAACTGACACTATAATTTAAACAGATAGCTTGGATTTCTAAATGAGAAGACAGCAAACCTCAGAGCAACCAAAATTAACAGTAGAAAAACCTGTCCATCACTTCTGATAAAAAGGCAAACATTGAACAACATCCAGGTCCCTCTAAGGGCAGAGCAACACCATTTTATGGACAAACGTACCACTGTGTGAAAACTCCGAGCTGGCTCACAACGGACAAAATCAGCACTTATCTTCACAGATATGCCACAACTAATGGGCTTTCATTTTGGTTTGTTTTACATTATTATTGACTGCATATTGTAGTGGAGACACAATATGTTTGTCCCTTCATAGAACAGACTTGATTCCTGCAAAGCAATAGTGGAGGAGCCACGTGCCCAGCAGGAGTCTGGGGAAAACAAACACAGAGGGATGTGTGCATGTGTTTGTGCCTGGGCAAGGAAGGAAAAAGTTCACAGTTACACAAGGACAGAACCCTTGAGGACAGAAATATTTTCTCCTCGGTGTTTGAGGGAAGAAGGAATCAATAACAAGAAGCCCAAGTCAATATTACTGAAGAGAATTTGACACCATGGAGTTAAGGAACAAACCTTGTTCTCCAGTGTTGCATTTCAATCGCACCCACATTCTCAGGCACTGTTGTACAAGAATGAGAGATATCTTAACAATCAGCATGTTTGACTCCTGAAAATAAACTGGTCCTACAGAATTCTCAGAACAGTTCCAGCTGGCAGGTGTCCATGTACATAAAGGTATTTGCACTACTGGAGAGGGAAAAGGGTTAGCCTGATCCATCAAAGACTCCAGCACTTTGGGGCTGAGGGACACGTGCTCCAAAAAGCCTTTTCCTTCCCAGCAGAATTACAGAAAAGGCCAAGATTCAGTAAGACCCCACATGTACATGGTAATATACCCCCACTTGCCACAGCCCTGTGGGCACCATCAGGCTCTAACAGACCTGACCAGCCCCAGCTGCTGTCTCCACCGGGGCTGGTCCCCTCTAGGCCAGGAGCTCCAGTTAAGCTCAGGACTGTGTCTCCATGCCTGCCTCCAGCCCTGGGCCCATCTCCAGGATGGACCTCAGACCTGAGTTATATGTAGCCTTCTTTCCAGTCCCATCTCCACCTCATTTCCTTTTGATCCTGACTGGAGCAACTGGATAGGCCCAGGCCCTGGTTGATCATTTGCCGTGTTTGGGACTGCTGATGGGTCCTGCTACCACCCCCCAAGCTCTGCCCAGAGCGCTCAGGCCCCATGGCACAGGGTGTCCCACTGCTGGTGGCACCCTTGGGTCCCTTGTCCTCCCTCACAGAGCAGCCCTGCTCATGCTGCTCCCAGACCCCTTCACTCAACAGCAACAGGCAAATGTATTTCCAAAGAGAAAAATCACTATTTTAAACTAAGTATTTCTTACTTTTTTAAGACTTTCTAGTCTGACCCAACTTCATCTCTCAATAAAGAGTACCGTACCAAGAACTAATCTTCAAAGTTTTCTCCACTCTTTACACGAAGAAAACAGCTCAGATCAAATGTGTTGTTGGTACTAAAATTCGCCATAGCCAGACTACTAAGGCAAAGCAGTCCCAGTAAGTAACATGCACTGTGCTTTCATCTTCACTGATTATTTTTTTAAATGTTCAGAAACTGCTGAGCACTGCTGCCTTTCTACAGCTACACTTGAATTTTCAAAACAAGAGTAGTAACCAATAAAGTCACCTGCAATACACAGGTGGAGAGGTTGGGGAGGGGGAAGGGGAAGAAGGACAGGAAAACACAATAACCTGTATTTCAAGAGAAACAGGATTCCTCGAGCAAGCGATGTAACATAGAATGGGACATCAGTTAATTTAGATGTCTTATGTCACGGACAACAATATATTTTTGTGGTTTCTAGTATTTTTTAGATTAACCCATGGTATAAAATACACATTCTATTGACCTGAGAACAGCAATAACTATTAAGAAAAGCAATTGGTGTTTGTAAACTATCAGGTTCTAAATAAAAGGTTTTCCAAAGGTTCTATCTTAGTGAAATGTAAATTGTTTGCAGTCTGATCAACTTAGAAATTATTTTTTTTTAAACCCAGTATGAAAACACATGTGTTCAAAATATTAAAGAAAATATAAAATTCAAAGGGCTGTTACTCTCATCAGCCACCTAATGTCAAGTGTATATACCCTACACTACCCTGCTTGTATTAACCTCTATACTTAGGCTAGCAATAATGTGGTATTGGAAATAGCAATACATTTTACCATCTTAAATGCACTACTACAAACCAAAAGATATGTAAATGAGACCACAGCAAAATCAGTTTTCTAGTTGTAAATGTCATCACGGATGTAAGATATTATTACATTAGACTGTAATAAATATTCATGGAAAAGAAAAATTTATACCATCTGAAACTCAGATAAAAACAAACATAAAAGAATATTTTGCTTATTTTCAATCACAAAGAATATTTTGATCACATGGGCACAAACAAGATGTTGACAGGAAATTCAGATCACTTAAAGTAACTGCACCAGAAGACCTCATATCTAGACTTCAAAAAACGATCAGTGCATGAAATTGCAGTTTCAAAAAAGGTGTAATTCACCCGTACGTTTACCATAAGTAAGAGGAAGAAAAAGTAACCATACTAAGCCTTGAATTGGTATTCTGACCTAAATAGCACACTAGGTTTTACAGCAAATTATGAAGGCAAGGTTAAAGACAAGGAAGTAAGAGAGAAAAACAATAGTAGCAAAACTCTTATGAAGCATTTATAAAAGTGCTAGACTCAACTGAAAAAAAAAAGAGCTAATATCTACCACATTTTTTCTTCTCTAGGCAGTAAGTTCACACCTACCCAGGATGCCTACAGCAACTCATTTTATATTTTACCACCTGGGATTACTACATAAATTGGAGAAGATGGGAAAATCAGAAGAGGACTTGTGTAGGGATTTTTTGTTTGTTTTATTTTATTTTATTTTTAGGAAACCGACCAAATGGGAGATGACCAAGTGGAGCTGAGAAAAAAAAAGCATCAAGGGAAGGAAGATTAAAATAGAATTCCTCAAAGTAAACATACAGCACAGAAAAACACTTGTTTTCTCTTATGGAGAAATGGCATCCAGAGTTGCTTGATAGTCAGAGGGTAGTTCATTCAAAAAAAAGAAAAGGCTGAAGTATAAGCATGACAAGGCTCTTTACAAACATATTAGAGGGGCAAAAAGCAAATAACTATTATAACTATATCTAATTTAGCCATTAATACATCTGGGCTGACAATCAGGTGTTCACAGCTCTTAACATTTACAGATCTTAACGATTTACTAACGGTGTTCCAGAACTGTCGCCTTAGAAAGCAAAAAAGCACAGGAAAAAATTTCAAATGTTTTTTTCTTCTCCAGTTTTCTTAGGACCTTTTTATTCAAGAAAGTGTTAGATGAATTTACAAGGAGGACTGCATGATTGTATGCAGCCCTGAGGCAGCAGAAGTCTTGTACCCAAACAAGCAGGGATTTATTTTCCAGAAAGAATGCCATTTAAAAATCCTTTTGCTATTTAAAAGTGGCCATCCTGCCTCCTTCTTTGTTACCCAAGTGTGATACACCAGGCCTGCAGAAGGAGAGAAATTGAACTCCTCGACAATACTTAATATTTTATAAGTTTGGAAGATTCTTACCCTGTATTGATGGATATTATTTCTATCAGTGGATTCTTCCTAATTTTTGGCAAATCCAGTCGTGCTCCCCCCAAACGTTTTCCATTATCCTTTTTCTGACCCAGCAGTCTCACAGAATGACCTTCAAATGAAGCACAAAAATGCAGTCAATACAAAGCGCAGGTGCCATCATGTTTGTTTTGATTTGCCCTTCTTCAGAAATAGTGTTTATACTTCAAAGATTGAAAATGAGAAGGAGAGGTAATAATTTCTTTCCACCAGCTGGAGCATTTAAAAAGAGACACTGACAGATAAAATAAATCACGTAAAAATGAACAAATGATTTCATCCAATTATCTTTTCATATTTGCATTTCCTGGTTTATTCAGTTAAAATGATCTAAGCAGTTCCACTTTCAATTCTCAACCAAATAACAACATAGCAATATTTAAATAAGCTGTATGGCAGGATTAAAATTTTTTTCCCCCAAAATTTCATTCAAGCTTAAATTAGTAGGTAATAAACAACTAAATATTTTTTTAGGTTATTTTATAGAGAACCAACACATTTCAGTCAGGTTACCCGACTGTGTAAGTCTAAGATAAAGTGCTGTGGAGCATATCCTGATAACATGTTCACGGCTAAGCTGACTACCAGGATTTATCCATATTCCCCCACACCAAGGAGACTGCAGGTCAGAAAACCACCTCACAGCTCCTTTCCTGAAGCCAGTAATATTCAAGAGAGCAAAATACAAATACCATCATCAACCGACTACAACAATACACCAGTCACACCACGTCAAGTCCTACATTTAAAGAGCACAAATGACAGGAAGGGCTCCTTAATATTCAGACGCAAGATCTAATGGTGAAGAATAAAAACAATGAAGTGTATATTAATGCAAGAAGTAAAATGTGTCCAAGTTATAAACTTAAGACTTGTATTATTTATTTCACAAAGCCTAGAACAGGCAGATACGAGACAGCAAGGGAAAGCTAATGCTAGATACCTGAAAAGAGATGGAAAGTAACCACTGCTTGCAGTGGAGGTAAGAGAGAAAGCATTTGTTGAAGCTGGACACCTCTTTGATAGTAGATGAATGACAGCTATAATTTATCCAACATTTCAGACAGGAAAAAAACCCCACCCTACTCTAAAAAGAAAAAGGATAGTGGGGCAAAAGAAAAGCATGAAACTATGAACCTGAGCTACATCTAGCACAGCAAAGTAGATGGCCAATTCAGATAAATTAAAAACTATGTTCAACCAAATCCCCTAGCTTACACTACCAACAGTTGTTTACAAAACCAATTCATCCATCAGTTAAAAATCTTTCTCCACTACCGGCTTTGAGGAGTCATGGATTCATTTTTGAATAATGTGTCATTCACGTTCTGAATTTATTTCAGTGATACGGCAACAACAGCCCAGAAATAAACAACTACTTCTGGCATACCATCTTTCTAAGTTTTAAGATGCATAAAAATTCTCAATTGAAAAAGTGATTTAATGAAGAAGTGAGCAGGACTGGCCTGATATCAAAGTGGTTAATGCTAAAAGGAGACAACAACTTCAACAGAAATTAAAAGGCATTACTTATGCAGTTTCATTTGACAAAAATGTCATTACATCCTGCTGTGAATTTAGTAATATGGTACTTTTGCTATTAACATTTGATAAATTATTCACTTCTACCTTTTCATGACAATAACAGCAATATCGTTGTCTCACAATATAAACAGTTATTCTCCAATCTAATGCTTCAGTAAGGAGTCCCATTTATTTACTTGCATAACAAAAGTGATTGCATTATGGTAGGCATAAAAACTAAACTAGAAGCAGAGAACATTCTTTTTTGTATTTCCTAATACTGTGGTTTATTTGGAATAAACCAGTTTATCAATTTTAAAAATATTCAGTTGCACTACCATATTAAAACTGTATTTAGATTTGTGGCTGAAAATATATTGGAACAATTCACAGTATTCTTAAAACAATCAGACTTAACAACAAAACAAGCTATCCAAAATTTAAAATCCATATGAATTGGGGTGAAACCCCCATTCTGAAGTTTAACAAACAAAACGAAACCAACAAAACACAAAAATAACCTGCCTCCCCCTCCCCCAACAAGTAATATTTCAGAGCACAGAATCAGTGGAGCTTGATCTCCTCTGAATGTGTATCCTCTCAACAAACAGCCATGTGAATTACTGCTCTCTAATAAGAATTTAGCTCATGCTCTCCTTTTCTCATATTGGGAGCATTAATCAAAGAGGCAAACTTTTTCATGGTACTTCTGGAAAAAGAATATCCTTTAGACTACAAAACTTGCCACAAATCTGTTTGAAATTCATCACAGGACTAAAAACTAGTAAGAAGGGGAGGGAGGGAAACGGAAATAATGACAGACCTGTGCAGGAGGCACAACTTTGTAATTCATGTTTTCTTAAGACAACAGGGAAAAAAAAAAAGCAACACTGTGGTAGTCTAGAAAATCTTGTTAAACAAAAGTACTACACTACTTCAACCTTCTTACAGATCTTTGTCTTCCAGATGCTAGGCAGGTTACCATATACACTAGAAAAAACAAACCTAGGCCACTTGCACATGGAATATAATCTGTAGGGAATGTTAGGGAATGTAAGACTCAGCCTCTTTCACCTTCAAAGAGTTTCTTCATTCAGGAAAGAAACCTCAGCTCTGTGACCATCTTCTACATGATCCACTGAACTCTCAACTCCCACCTCAACCTCACACCCAAGCTCAGGAAATCTATGGCCTGGCAGTCAACTATGGCATTTTACTTTCACATGAAGTGTGGCCAGAGTTTTTCCCCATATTCCTACTGAATGACACTAATATTCAAGTTAATATGAGGCCTGCAAAACCTGTGTGTGGTACTCAAGAATGGTAACATCTCTGTACTTTTCACTCCAGATACCAGAGGGTACAAAAAAAGCAGTACTGGGAGATGAGTTTTAGCAGAGTTTAATGATTCCAGAAAGCAAGCAACACATGCATATCCAACTACAGTGATTTGTGCTGAAGTAACAATTTATTTTTTTAAAAAAGAAAAAAAACCCACTCAGTTACAGTATTCGTGACCTTAAATCCTTTTTCCCCTACTCCATACAAGGACTATTCTGTTCCATTTTAAGTAATCACTAAAGCATCTGTTTACAGCATTGTTGCTATTAATAAAAAATAACTTGATAAACACTGAATCATACTTTTTCACATGCTACAAATCTTTTTTTCCCCATGCTTATTTCAAGAAATCGTAAAAATAAATATTTTGCCATCTTCAATAAGGAAAAGGCTAAGCAACATTTTTTTAAACTGTCTAACCAGCATTATCCAGGCCAAACCAACATCAAGAATAACAGAAAAGCAGTCATTTTAAATCTCACTTATGACCTCCTTTCAAAGCTTAGAATGGGGCAAAACATTGCAATCAAGTTTTACTTCTAAAGCATTTTATCTGATTAAGTTACCTTCTCTCTTGACTTCACAGGCTGGATAACAACTTAACCACACAAAACAGGTGTCCCAAACTTAAAATAAGTCTTTCTTCTCTTTTCCTTTCTCTATTCCTTTCTCTTATTGAGTTTGGTACAAAATTTTTGGAAACAGAGTTAATCACACTTCTACGATGATGAGTGCTCCATCTCAGATATCAAACAAAAAACACTCCTTTTTCGATGGTTCACTGGAAGATGCAAGCTTTGAAACATAGCTTAATGAGGAACAGACCTAGTCTGGTTATATTTGAGAGTCTAAGCATTCTAGTCCTATAAATCTCTCCTCCCATAAAGATAACTTTTCTGCTTCCACATAGTCTACCAGCACATAAAATTCTATTTAAAAAAATGGAAAAGGTTAATTAGCGGTTTCATTCATGCTTCAAACCAGTTTTTTACTAATTAAAAGATAATTAATGCAGGTTACAACACAACAGTAGCACTAACCAAATCCAGTGAGGAAGTTTATGGAGCAGAATCGCTCACAGCAAGTGTAAATCAAATCAAGCTAGAAACAATTTAAAATTAATTAGAGCTCTGTAGTTTTCAGAACTGTTTAAAATTAAACTCACCTTTACATACAAGTCAGTAGACACAATTCACACTACTTGCCATTGTTCGCAGAAAAGATGAGGTTGGAATGAATCAATCAGAATATTAAATCCCATTGTTAGTCTAAAATGGGGCTTTTAAATGTGTCGGTTTGACAAACCAATGTGCAGAATGAAAATATTTTCAAGGCATTTATTTTCACTCATTAAAAAGGATACAAAAAAGTAACATAATATTAATGGCATGTACATATCCTTTTAATTGTAGATGTATGTGCTTCAGGACTGTGATAGAAAATGCCTGATCTTGAAATACAAACATATGAAGGGAACAGGTAACATAAGATTATAACAACATAAATGTGTTGTGAACCTCAGGCTATTTTCAGACTCTTGTGGCCTAGACCCACAGAATCATGTTAATGATGTTAGAGCAAACAGATTCAAACTGGGCTGGTATTTTTCTAGTTTGATATAAGTGAGGGGGAAATGGCCTGGTTTACACATCTTTAGTTAAATTTAACGCCTGCCTATCAGTGATGTAAATACCTATCAGATATTAATAGACCTACTATATTTCAAAAGATAGTAAGCTTCACTCAGTCCATAGGCCAGCACCCCTCAGTAGCAGCTGAGAAATAACATCTGCTGGAAAGATGGAAGAGGGTATTCAGTGAGGGTCCCTTCCCATCCCTGCCCACCCGGCTGGAGCTACTCAGCATGCCACTGAAACACAACCCCCAGCCAGACACAGAGTAGTACTTCTTAGCTGCTAGCTTCAAAGTCCAGTGCAGATATCTCAAGCAGTTAAAAACCATGAGTTTAAAGAAAATCCTCAAAGATGCAGGAAACCCCAGCCTTGGGAACAACAGTTTCTATTGTTTTCAGCTTGTTCTGTTACCCATTCTTTCCCAGTCTCAGTTACATCAATATACTTAGAGGTTATTCACCATTTCCTGAAAGACACTTTTTTCCTCACAACAAGGCTGTGAGTGTACTCTTCTATACTTCCCAGCCTCCCCTCACCAACCTGCCTGATCTCCAGCATCTTCAGGGAAAAGGATTAAGCACTACTTCATGTACTCTTGCACACATTTCCTTTCACCATTATTCACTTTTTAATGAATACAGAGCTTCCTTTCCTTAAGGTCAACATTGGAAAAACTGGCACATGGGAGCAGGGTAGCTAAGGAAGGCATATGAAGGCAAAACAAAGTAGTAAATGTCTCCAAAGAAAAACAAAAGGAATAAATGTAAAGAAGAACCAAAAACAGAAATAAAACCTGAAAGGAGCATCAAGTAAACATAAAAGGTGAAAAGAAATAGAAAGTTAAGTGAAAGTAACAAAACCAGTCAAGAACATAGAAGAGAAAACAGAGCCTAAGGAGAGCAAATACAAAATGTGTGCAAAAGCAGAAGAGGCAAATCAGGAGCCATAACAAAACTTTAATATTGGATTTATTTCCAGAGTTAAGTTCTTCTAACTCTGTTTTTACCCAGTAGTTATAGTCTTCTCAACAAGTTATTTTGGATGATCTGGCAGGATTAACAGAAAAATCAGTATCTGAAATAAGAGGATGCATCACCAATCACCCAATGCACTGCACAGCTAGCATAGACTGTTACTCATATTTGAACCCAAACTTCTTCAAGTTGGAGGTGCTTTGAATCCAGACCTCGTGAGCTTGCAGTGGACAGGTGGGCTTAGAGCCTGAGCCCTGGTCTACCTCTGATGGAAGCAGCTCATATGTAGCATAGAGCAGACTGTGAGCTCCTCTCCCCTCTTTTCACCCTGCCCTGCAGCACAAACAAGCTTCTCCACAGCAGACATGACTGATTGCAAAGGAATCCCTGAGCTTCCCAGAGCAATCACATGCTGCCAGACAAGTGCAGAAACAAGGACAATAATCAGTTGAGGGCTTTGCTGTGTGAATGCTCCCACCCAAACTGACTCCAGCTGGCCAGCAGCACATTAGCTACGTAATGAAGGCATCCCTGAGTGCCATCCGTGAGATTTCCTGGCTCAAGTAAAGACGGGGAGAAAAGAAAAGCCAAACCTAACTGGAATATGCATGCCCTGCTCCTGGCCAAGCAACTAATAAAAATTATTCCTCCTCTAGATCAGTGAAGGTGGTGATGTTGTGTAACAGTCAAGCTTCTTCTTCAACTGGTGTAGGCAGGACCTGGATCCATTACCAGACAGGGAATAATTCAGAGTAACACTGTCAGAATTACTGATCTTTCCCTGGGCATCACAGCACCACAGAAGAAAGCATGCCCAGGGCCAGGTTGACCCAATTTCTGCAATTCAGAACTCCTCATAAAAAGATCACCTTCCATCCTATAACAAGTCAAAAAAGCACCACAGAAACGTGCAGGTATTACTAAGCATACAGCATGTATGTTACTAGCTTGAAATATATGCATCTACTAAGCATTGCACTTGAAATTAGCATCCAACAACAATCTGTTTCAGAAGACTCCAGAACAGGTGAAGACAGGGGCTTTTAAAAATTCATTTAATGAAATTTCAAAAACAAAATATTAAATACAGTGAGACAGTTCACAAACTTCACAAAAAAGCTCTGCAGGTGACCCAGATAGCTAAAATTCATACATCACGTTCTCTCCATTAAAAATACAATACCTCTCTATTCTTGCTGTTTTTCCAATGTCTCCTTCAATCCTAACAATATCTGTAAGCACTAAAATAGTGGAGTGCAGCAAATAGAGCAGGAGATAACTATTAACAAGGAACTACTGTTCATATAAAAATTTCATAGACTTAAATTAAGAATATAAGTATTCAGCAGCATTTTTGACATATCTACAGTATTTTTCTCTCACAGCAAAAGTACTTGAAATGCCTTATTAAGGCAGTGGGTTTTTTCAGCGTTCAACAGCTTCACTCATTTTGAGATCATGTGATGTTTTTGTGTTTCTGAAAAAGTGACTAAACGTTGAAACTGCTGTGAACTCAAAATGCTGACTAATATCCAACAGATCAGAAGGACTATACTAAGAATTGACTAGAGGAAGGGTTCCCCAGACTCTCCGTCCTCACCCTTCTGTGAAGAAATGCATTTGATCAGGATCAAGGATGCTGCTCAAAACCTCAAGAGATCTTGGATAAAAACTTGCAAGGAAAAGAAATTCTGGATCAGATGAAACAGTCTCTGTTCTAAAGAAGGGAAATGCTGAAGTGTGGATTATCAGAGCCTGCTTCAGCAGCACAGGTAATGTGCCTAATGTTTTGGGGTGTGCAGGTTGAACAAAATAAACTTTGACTTAGAGCAAAATACTGAGCTGAACCTCTCGTATGCAAAAGCAAGCTTTTACTTTAATCTCTACTACTTTGCCATCTATTGTACTCTTCCTATGGATAATTGAATTGCACTGGTTTGAACCAGGTACTCTCTGCATTTACCAGCCATGAGGATTCTCTAACAGAGCTAAATCCAGCTGAGTCTGACTGATGTGAATAGGATAGAACAATAGGGATGCTGCAAGATGGTAATTCATTGAAAGTGTGGAAAAGTGAACATACGGGTCTGGAGGAAAACAGATCTTTTCTGTGCATGTCACAGGCTCATTTAACAGTGAGCAATCACAATTTTGCTACTAAGATTTTCAGTGTCGTCCCCCCCACTTGTTTTCTTCTTCTGCAGCAGCACTATTTATCTTCCATTCAGTTTCTGAGAACTACTTACAAAATAAGGTCATAACAATGACACTCTTAACAGGAATACTCAGTCCTAACAGTTTTCTAAACCAAATTAATGGAATAACTGCATTGAGAAAAATAGTTTAAAAACCCAGCTAAAATCCTGGATTGCCTCACACACATAATAGTCACTGCATGCCCAAAAGCATTTGAATAGGCACAGCAAAAACAGCAGTAAACTTGGGGTAAGAACAGAAATCAACTGGTGGCAATGGAAGTCTCCTGCCCCAGCAGGTCGGATTTTTATGTTGAGCCACACAATTATTGACGTTTTACAAAAGCAAATAAAGTTTGTCTTTGCAGAAGTAGTTTCTGCATAATTACTGTACATTCCTCATTGTGCTTTACTGTTCTCTTTAAATTACAGCTTACAAAGCTAGACTCCCAGAATTGATACTGGTGCAGGTAATGGCATCACCATTTTGAACTCATTCCTCCAGTCCTTCACACTTCTCATAAGCAGTCAGAAATGGACAATCAAAATGCAACCTGGTGCTCTTGTTGAAGTGTTCAGCTGAATGACAACTCCTTCATTTAAAAACTGTAAGATGGAATACCTTCAAGTCAGGTCCTTCATTAAGTCAGTGCTTGCTGTCAAATCAGTCCTCAAATTAACAGAAGAAAAAAAAAATACTCTTGGTTTCAGTAATGACACTTTTTCCACACATAAAGCCATTTTCATAAATGAGAGCAAAAAATCTATAGTTATTTTTGTTTCAATAGGAATAGCTCCAAAACTTCCAATCCAACAACACAAGAAAGGGGCAAGTGGTGACATTCACTACATTATGCTGTTAACCTCAGGAATGAATACACATAGATGGGTGATGCTGAGTCTTTTAACCACAGTCATTTCACCAAGTTACTGACAAGCTGTAGCTCTGTCTGTTGAAAACCTGATTTCAATCTCCCCACTGTTTTTAGTCTATCAAATACAGATAGCCTCTTGCATAATTTTTGCCAGTAGTACCTTTACGTTTCAATAATCTCAGTTTAAAAGGCAATTCTGCTACCTAGAAGTACTGTTATGGACATGGCAGTGTTCACAGGGTGTCTGTGGGGAGGGGCTGGCAGTGGGTGGCTATGGGAGGGTCTCTGTGAGAAGAGGCCAGAGGCCTGGGACAGACACAGCCAGCTCCAACCAACCCACGGCAGGGCATGGCTGAGCCCCTCAGCCAAAGTGGGGGCACCTCAGGGAAAGCTTGTGTTAAGAAAGGGCAAAACACTGCCTGGCAGTGAGGAAAAAAGTGTGGGAAACAGCCCTGTGAGCATCAAGATGAGAGAAGGGGGAAGGGGAGGAGGTGCTTCAGGCATCCCAGCAGACATCCCCCTGCAGCCCCTGGAGAGGACCATGGTGTAGCAGGTTGTCCCCTTGCAGCCTGTGAAGACCACACTGGAGCAGGCAGATACGCCCTGGGGAAGCAGCAGCCTACAGGGAACCCATGCAGGAATACAATTTCTGGCAGCTTCAGCATACAGCCCGTGAAGAGACCCACGCTGGAGCAGACTGTGTCTGAAGGACTGCACCCCATGGAGAGGATCCATGCTGGAGCAGCTCTTGAGGCATGGCAGCCCATGGGAATGCCCCTGGCTGGAGCTGGGGGAGACAGGAGCAGCAGAGAGGAGCTGTTACTGGCTGACCACAACCCCATTTCCCATCCTTCTGCACCACTCAGGGGGAGGAGCTAGAGGAGTCAGGGATGAAGGAGTGAAGTTGAGCCTGAGAAGAAGGAGGTTGGGGGGGAAGGTAGTTTTAGTTTTCCCTTTGTTTCTCATCATCCTACTCTATTTTTAGCCAGCAATAAATTAAATTAATTTTACCCCAGTCAAGTCTGTTTTGCCCATGACAGTAATTGGTAAGTGACCTCCCTGTCCTTATCGTGACCCATGAGCTCTTCCATCTTATTTTGTCCCCTGTACTGTTTGAGGAGGGGGAGCAAGGGTGCGGCTGGGTAGGGGTCTTGCAGCCAGCCAAGGTCAACCCACCACATAGTGGAATAAATAAAACAACCTCTAAAAAACATCTAAAACCATCCTCTCCCCTTTCCATGTCCTTTCAAAGGACACAGAAACAGGGACTCAATGAGGCCACTACCCTCCCTCTGACCCTCCTCAAGCTGCATTTCAACACAAACAGTCAGTTCCCTGAGCAGGAGCCAAATGACACTTTTCCTCACAAAGGAACTCCTGACTCCTCCAATTTTTATTCTTCATTTGGCTTATCATCAGCTTCTTAAGTCAAGGCTACTCTTCCCACAATCACAGGAACTGAAGAGAGAGCATTATATCTACTGTTATCAGCAGATTATAGTGAAATTAAACAGCACATGCAAATACTATTTAGTATGCTGGCATTCATATACACACACACTCACTGCAAGGTATGCAATTCAGTATGAATTCTACACTTTAGCCTATATATAAGTATCATTTATCTGCTCATTTTCATACAGACTGACACTGCAGCTATGAGCAATCCATAATTACTAACCACATGAGGACAATTTAACAGTTAGTAAACATTGGTTAATGTTTATACTGGGAATGGATGGGCAACTTCACCAGACAGGTCAACGTGACTGAAACCAAGAAAGGTTATGTGAAGTATAAAAGGCTCAACCCTGAAGTAATTTCCTTTGGTTGTTTTTTACAATCAAGTCTAATGACCCATTGTAAAACTCAATCCAACCTGCATCCTTCATCTCCCTAAGGCCTAAGCTAAAAGTAGACTATAAACAAATACTCTGGTTCCATGCCTCCCACCCCCAGAAAGCTTTAATAGCATGGGATTTGAGAACTAGCATATCTATAAAGGGAGGAAAGACCCAGATCTCTGAAGATCTAAATTCAAAACCAAGAAAAGATGATTTTCTACATTAAGCAGTCAAAATTACTCCTTTAAGCTGCAGAATAAATTTATCATCTTGCCTATTGTAAACCATTCATATCCAGCTTGTACACACACAACGTACATTTTTTTTTAAAAGACAGCTTTTAAAGTGGTTCATAAAATGCTGACTTGAGCAATCACCAAACCCAAATCATCTTATTGGGACATGCTGTAGAGACTCATCAGCTCAAATAATTTTTCAGTTCTGTACAGAAATTTTACTTAATGATGGAACATACATCAATTATAACCCTGTCTTCTCCTTCCTCACAGACACTGCAACTTCTTAGCAATACTTGCCTAACACACTATGTCATCATAACATGTTAACAGGAAACCAAGTACATGAGGGGAAATGGGTGCCCCAATGATGGAAAAATTGCTGCAATACAGTCTTGTAATTTGGGTACTGTGCAGATGAAGCAAGGTTTACTAAACTGTTAAATCAGAGCCTTGCATGATGAAACTGTTCTGTGTATCAGGAAGACTGACACATTCTGGCTACACAATTGTGGCTGTCACTTTGAGAAACCTAATTCTGAAGTTGAAATTGAATTAATTTGTCTGGTTCCTAGTAGGCAGTACAGAGGTTTCAGGTTATAAATTACAATTTCATAGCAAAAGTACCTGAAGATGCCTCTAGTTAAAATACATCTTGGGACACAGTATAAATACTAATCAGACATGACCTGCATACAAACACTGCACAGTTATTAAAGATTGATTCCAGAAATGGCAGTTTACTTGATAATTAGGAAATTTCTAAGTTCCGTACGACTCACGATAAAAGTCAGGGTGATATAAAAATGAGACATCTCAAGGTCTCTTAGAAATTCTGTCCCTCTTTTTGGCTGTTATTGTGATAATAAACACAAGCATCCTTCCTTGCCATTTTCCGATGGAAAAGAACTTCCGATTTCAAATTAATCAAACAGGGGAGACATTTTCTTGGTAAACTAGAAAGAAGACTGAGGAAAAAAAAAGGGGCGGGGGGGGAGCAGAAAATTCTTTTTATGAAGTTTCCCTTTTTTGTAAACTGTGCACTACAAAATTCAAGCATTCAATAAAAATATACCGTACCTCATAAGAAAGGGGGACCTCATGAAAGCAAAACTTTTAGACTTAAAACTGTTAAGTAGGATAACCACCTTGTCATACGGAAAGATCTGGACAACTCGGGCCAACCAATCTACAGACAGCTGCCTTACAGAGTGCACACACAATGCAGTTTAAACTTACTCCATTTAAATAGTCATCTGAATTTTTTTTTTAAACTTTCAAAATATATACATAGCCACACTATAAGAGTATAACACCCATGCAACCTTTTTCTTATTTTTTTTTAATAGGTGAAGAAAATTCTATCATACCACTACAGATAACTAACTTAAAACTTTAATATAAGCTGGCTCTGAATTCAAAATTTGTATTTAAATCCCCTGTCTCCACCACTCCTGCCTCCTAAGCCCATTTGTAGCTTCAGAAGTTGTTACTAATGATGTAGACTTATAAAGACAGAGGGTTACGTTTGATTTGGTTTTACATACAAATTAAGCTCCTAACATGTATCTATTTTGCAGTATAAAATATTCTTACTAAGCAGTCCTGTTATCTACAGAATTTGACTTTGCCTGGATAATGACAGTTCACAGTTAGACACAGTGAAAAAAGAGCTTCACGTTCTTCTCCATTAGTGGAAGTTGACTCCCAAAAATATACATTAATGCATTATCTTTAAACAAATCTAAATGAAAAAATATAAGTAAAAACTCCTATTTTTATGGTTGCCTTTTGCAAAAGTAAGCTGTCATCATGTGCTATGACCCCTGTCAATCTGTAATTCTTCTTCCAATTGAAATTCTATTTTCACAGAAGGGTTATGGCTGGAAGGAACCTCTGGAGGTCATCTTGTCCAACTTCCTCACTCAAACCAGTTTCCCAGGACCATGACCAGGTAGTTTTTGAATACATCCAGGGATAGAGACTCCATCACCTCCCTGGGCAATCTGTGCCAGTGCTCAGTCACCCTCACAGTCAAAATGTGTTCCCTGATGTTCAGAGGAAACCTTGTGTGTCTCAGTTGGTACTCGCTGCCTCCAGTTCTGTCACCTGGCACCACCGAAGAGTCTGGCTCCGTCCTCTTTGCCCCCTCCCCCTCAGGTATTTATACACATTGATGATATCCTCCCTTGAGCCTTCTCCCTCTTGAACAGTCCCAGCTCACTCAGGCTCTCCTATAAGAGATGCTCCAGTCTTAGTCTCTTAACCATCTTTGTGGACCTTCATTAAACTCTCTCCAGTATGTCCAGCCTCCCTTGCACTGGGGAGCCATTTTTGTTCTTTTTTTTCAATAAAATTTCAGAAATCCTGTGTTCCGCCTTTTGAGAAATCCCTGAAGGAACTGGCACTAGGTATGCAATTCAGCAGCCCCCTTACTCCTTTTTATTAAAATTGCTTATAGTAAGTTAGAAAGGAAATTAAATCCTTCCCAAAATTCACACTTTTTAAAGTGTTCATGTTTATGAATATTATTTTCCAGAATCATATCAATATGTAAAATGCAATCTTGAAACCAATTAAATGAGAAGCATTATTTTAACAACTGCTACTAGACTGTTTGTCTTCTTTCTAGTCGTATCATACCCAGTCACAATAACCCGAGTAACTATGGCATCAAAAAAGCAGTAATATCTGGAGGCAGTGTAAATGTTACAAAGTCCATTTTTGTATAGGGAGGGCATGCTGACCCAGGTTATCATCTTATTCCCTTAAGAATAAATAAAGTTCAGGAAAATCAGATAGCGATCTGAAATACTGTGCTGTTGTAAAAAACATTGAGCATCCTCATTCCCAACACATTGTCATAAACACCACAATGTTTCTGGGAAAACAGCTTGGCTTACTTAATAACAAGTATGAATATGCTGAATATGTTACTTCTTTGTTTGCATAATAAAGTAGGTTGTACCCCCAAAAACCAGATGCCATAAGGTAAGGACCAACTGGGAAAAGCTTTGGTTGGGAGTACATAAGAGTACATGTTTCATTTTCCAAAGCACTGAAAGCAATATGAAATCTTAAGGCCTTTAAACCACAAACTCTAGAAGCCTTACACCGCACTACACAATTAATTCCTTGATAGAAGCTTTTTTTTTTCCCTTTTAAAATTTTGCACTGTTTCTACACTTTCATGCCGTACTTCAAAAACATCATGCTCCAGCATTCAAGTTGCAGGCAATGCCTTGTGAACCAGACACTTGTTTATACTGAAAGTACAGCCAATTAAACTAAACCTTGTAATTTAAAGCTTCATGGAACAGTAATTTTTATGGCCTGATAAGTAATGGAGACAAACTCAGGCAACTCAGAAAGACCCAGACAAATATATTTATTTAATAGCCAATGTTTACTAGTAAGGCTGCAGAAACAATACTGTCTTTTCCCTCTTCACTGCAAAGTACTGTGTGTACACACACATGAACACAGGCTGAGAGAACAGGGAATACAGTTACAAAAGAACATTAAACAAGTGGATAATTTATCTGTACTACTGACAAAAGCTCAGGGAAGTAAGCCAAAACATCTGAAAAGAAGAAAACATGAGAGGACTAAACATAAGAAAGTAGGGATATTGCATGGAATTATGATAGCACAGAAGCTATAAACAATACTCGACACCCATCTACACTGATGTAACTTAAGTGATTTCTTGAAGTCCCTCCAGGATCATTTATCTATGAATCCAACAGGCCACAGAGCTCCTGCCAGAAAAGATCTCTGAAATTACTACTTACACAAAGTGTACACAGCAAAGCATAGCACTGCCCAAACACTGAGCTAGAGAAGAAAGCAAGCATTAGGTTGATAAACAGCAGCACTTCTGCTAGCTAATGCTTACACCTTTCAGATTGGGTGAAACTATTTCAAGTGTGATGCTTACCTTTAATAGTTTCCTCCACAACTTCTACTACACGATCTATCTGCTGAACCTAAAAAAAGTCAGAAGGTCAGTATCTAAGTAGTCAACAATTGGACACATTTTATACAAACCCTTCTCTAAAAAGCATGTTCTTCTGGATTAAAGGGGAGTAAAGAGTTTAGGGCTATGTTTTTAGCCTGGTTTTCTTCTGTGTATCGTGGTTCGTCTGCCAAAAATCACTTTATAGCTCACCACCTAACTTAAACTGAAGAAAATCCTCAGAAATAACAAGTTCCTACAAGTTTAGCAAAAACCACCAAATAGCTAGAAAAGAGAGACCCTAGAAAAGATTTCAGGCCGTAAGTGCTGTTCATGGTCTGTGAAAGGCAGTGGTCACCCAGGCAGTCAGCACCTGGGTGGCTCAAAGAGCCTTTAAGTGCTCCCTCTCCCCAGTCCCAACACCAAAATAGTAGATGGCAGAGAACATAACAAGAAGCTGAGGATCTTGTGAGGGCAGACTAAAGGGGAGAAAATTAGGGATGCACCGAAGGGGAAAGACACTGGAACACTGGAAGAAATTAAGAATACTGTGATCAAGTTGGAGGGAACAAGACATTGTCCTGGCCTTACTGCAGTCAGCATTTGGAAATGGAAGGAAAAGCCCTGATGCTTTTCACAAGACAGAAAAATATCGAATGACTGTGACACAGCATCTCCAACAAGGACAACAAATTTATGTCACATTTCTCACGATTCATCCATAATGTGATAAACAGTTCAGTTATTTCTTATTAGATAGTTTCTTTTTTATTTACAGTTAATGGTCAATATACTATAGAGATTTTGGTATATTAAGTAGAAAGAATCAGCATTAACACTGCAAAATAAAACACTCAAATTCTTGAAGTTGAGATTCTTCCTCCAAATTCCACCAAACTGCATATTCTATGTGAAGTCTACTATATATGCACATACATGCTTACATGTATTGCAGGAAAGTCAAATACAGAAAGCCCTACTTTGCACATTTTCATAATTTTTCCACAATGTTCCTTTTTAAGCATTGCTTTTCTAAGCTGCACTGCTTCTCTAAGCTGTACATTATATGAACTAGATTTAGTATGATTTTTGCAGTCATTTCCTTGGAGTTTCTCTTCTAGTTTGTGGCAACAGCAAGCTAAAAAAAGCACAAGTTGCAGAGGCTTCAAGAGCAGAACCTGGTTTGCAACAAGGAGCCTGGAACTTGGATCCCTGGCATCGAAGCCATTAAGCCTCTGTGCCCTTAAACCACTGAGTTTGTCATTTCCTGTAAACACATCTGCACAATCATCTCTATTTCAGATTCATTTTCCAATCAGTTTAATAGCAGCTAAAAAAACCCAAGTAATCTGTAGTCGGTGTCTGATGTAGAGTTCCCAACCAAAGCCAGTGGGAGGCTGTTCCTTTTCTTGTCTGAGTGTTGGATCAAGTCCAGGTAAAACTAACATTTTGGTTTAAACCAACCTTTTGAAATACAGCCTTTTCTAAACACAAATCTGCCACTTCAGATTTCTGAATACACCATATTAGTTATCAATTCTAGATATTAAGTTCAAGTATCACTATTATTGGCACTTCAATAATCTTATAAATACATATAATTTAAATCCTTTTCTGGATTACAAGCATTCATATTAAGAGACATATGTGACTATTTAGCAATCTATGTGTAAAGAAAGCACACCTAAGCGGTTGTGTGAAACACATGCATATTCACATACTTGTGTACATATCCCTTTCAGATATAAGTTTAAAAATTATGACCTAAGATACTTACATATAGACTTTCTAGTTAATTTTAAATAAATAAGTGCAACTTGAAAATGGAAGTATACACATTTACAGCTATGAATACAGAGAACACAGCCTGCTCAAATACATTGCCTAAAATATTATTGCTACATGTCTCAATTCTAAACTTTCTAAGTTCATAATAATTTTAAAACTAAAGAAATCTGGCTGGTTCATAACCTGAAGCACCTATGATTACTTTCTGTGTTGTACATCTGGGAAATTTTTGCATAGCTCCAAACCCCCTGTAAAATAAAGACAGAGAAAAAAACCATCCAGTTTGTTGTATTTTCATCTTATTAGATAAATTAAATTTGTCTGAATGTGTCTGTCTGTCAAGAAGATGGTTCATGTAAGTAATTAAAATTTTAAGTCTGAGATATGAAATCTGCGACTAGAAACAGATGTTTATTCTGCCTTATGTGATTTTTCCCACATTATACGTTTTTCATTTGAAATTATTGGAAATCATTTGGCTAAAGCCCCAAGTACTCAGGAAGAAAATATGGAATGCTTCCAATCTAAATTTATGAAGATAAAAGCATTTTAGTAAAACTGAAGTAAACCTGGAGTGAGAGGGAGGAAGGGTTTAGAGGACTTTTGTTTGAAAAAAAGGAGAAAAAAAAAAGAAAAAGGAAAAAAAAATCTCAAAGTCATGGTAATTACTTTTTCTTGGGTATACAGACATCTGCAACATTCCTTTCCCCCCACCCCTCACTAACCTTACAGATAATTGTGGTCTGGAATGGCATCAAAGGCATTTGTAATGCAGAGACTCAGTGATGTCTCCAAGAGGCATTGGGAAGCCCGTGAAGCAGAGAGGCACAAGAGCTCTTAGTGGCCTATGAAGGGAAAAGACCCCATCTGCCAATGTTTGTTTGCAATCAGTCTCAATAAATCACACCTTCAGGACTGACAGTAAGTACACTACTGCTGGATGTAGTTTGTGCACCATCTGGCTCCACAGACCTTGTGAGATCTTGGTTCTAGTATAAGCATATACATGGTGGACTTTTTGTCCATTACAAATGGCTGTCCATTAGGACTTGGACAGAACAAAAGCTAAGGGCAGAGTAGAGCAGGCAGCTGAGCAGGACTACACAAAAAAACCCAAACCACCTCCAACCACCACAAATCAGGGTTGATGCTGAAGTATGGGCTGAGATGGATACAGGACAAGAGCACAGACAATGCCCATAGGATGAAGGAGCAGCCAAAGCGGGAAACTGGCTGGTGAAAAAGCAAGGAAAACAAGCATTGTATCAAAGCACGAAGCTTGAGTTGAAACAAAGACCAGGAAAAATCTTTGAGCCTCCTGGTGGGATCAGAGTTAGACACAAGTACAACTCAGCAATCACATGCAGCCCTTACACACACAAGGAAGACACGAGGAAACCCATGCTGGGGCTGAAGCTGCAGGTCACTCCTGGAAACGCAGTTGCAAGCCAGTCACACATCAATCCATGTACCCCCCAGGGCACTCAGCACTCCACTGAGAGCCAGAAACCCTGAGCTCTCCAACTAAGCATCAGTAATCAGCAAGTGGAGTATAGAAATGCACATATGGTCCACTTGTCGTCAGAGAAAGTCCCCCAGTTCCCTTTGTACTGGCACAATCACATTCAACAGATGCCTGCGAGCTGTAAGCAGCCCAAGGACATGACTGTAATGTGCCATGTCTTCAGTCTCACACTAGACAACATGTGATGCAGACAGACATGCATGTTGAAGATGGTCACACTAATTCTTCCAAGCTCTTAGACATAACCCAAGTTGGCTCAGAACCAGTATTAACATCCTGAAACTTTTCTGCAGGAGAAGGACTCTGGAATAAACATAACCTCTAAGAGAAACTCTGAATACTCTTAACGAGCACTTCCGTGAGAAGTTGCACGTTTATCCTGAGATATTGTACTCTGTAGAAGTCAGTGAGCCTCAGACCAACGAAAGCTATCTAGAAAAGTGAACCTATCATGAAAGTAAGAGAAACTTTCTGACTTTCTCTTCAGGGAAGCACCAAGGCATTGTCATTAGGGAAGGCAAAACCTCATAAGATTTACAGTGAAATACTTGCAGTTTAATGAGTCCACTGAAATACAGACAGAAGCATTTTGTGGGTAAAGATATTTGGATTAATCTCTTTCTGAAGTGACAGGACCAAAACAAAACAGGAGAGATGGTCTTCAGATGTCCCCTACAACCAAAGCTGGGTAAAAAGTGCTAAACTTCATAAAAGCAAACAGCTCAGTGAAGATATCCAGCATCTTAATGGTCTTTTCTGAGACAGAAGCCTCTGCATGCTTCTCTTTGTGGCTGCAGCCATGGTAAGAAAATAGAGGGTTGTTGTGGAAAAATGCAATTCATGAACATCCCATATTTTCTGAAGGACAGACTGCCTTTTAATGGAGTCTGCTACATGGGCCTCTAAGGTACCATAGACAGGCTGTTGGGTTCAAGCTGCACCACTGAAAAAGCTAAAGAACAATCTGACCCAACTATACACTGCAAAAGAATTGGGAATGTGCGAGGCTTCCTAGCAGTCTATATGATAAACCAAAAGGTATTAATTTTCTCTCCTCTTAATACAGCCCAGAGATGGAGTCAGCTGCAGGAAGCATTTTTACACCAGAGACACATTGACCTTTGCCGACTGTCATGGTGCTTGTGCTTTCAGGAGTTACACCACTGCCTGTTAGATAATGGCTATTCTGGTCCCGTTTGAAGAGGATTAAACCCTACAAAGCAAGCATTTAGATTCCTTGAGAAAATATTTCCTTCTATTGTGACTTGAACTTTATCTCAGAGGAGAGTGATGAGAAATCACTGTAGGAGTTGGGAAACATCTTGACATTCAAATCAGCACTTTCCCTCATATTAGCTTTCGATTCTTAGTGCAGTGATTCCTCTACACTTGCGAGTGTAGAATACATCAAACTTTGTTGTCTCCAAATCATAAGATCACAGAATAATTCCCACGTCTGACATGCCATTTCTTGTATGCGATCACAAGGGATCCACATCACCTGGCTGATGACTTGTTTCTGCTGGGGGACTGGGATTAACCTGGTAGAATCAGCAGCAAATAAAAACAAACCAGAGAAAGTAGAAGATTTTTGACACTTGCCACCAGTGACTGTCTTTTGGCCAAGAAGCTGGTAGTTTCACTCTGATGCTTCTCTACTCTCACCACTACTGAGAGTTACCACTGCTGGTTAAAAACGGCAAGTAGGTCCTCGTCACAACCAGCCTTCTCAGGGACCCTACTCCAGAGGGAATGCAGTTGCTCCCCAAAGCCTGCTTCCTTTCAGCATGGAAGGAAATGCCTTTCCACTACAGAAAGTCTGAAGGATAAAGCTTCTCTAACAAAGGGACAAAACTGAAGTCTAGAAATGTTTCTTGAAAAAACCCTGCAAAACAAAAAACCCACAAACTTAGTCAATGGTTGAAAGAAACTGAGAACAGGGCGCCCAAAATATAGGAAGGAGCACTAGCTTGCTTGCACAGCGCGTGAAGCAAACTGAAGCAAACATCAGCAGCACTCGTTGCGAGCACCCTGGGAGTGAGCAGACATACATACACACAACAACTTCAAATAAACCAGTCTTCTCATCTAGGAAAAACCTTATGCATCTTTGATTTTCATTCACGGAGATAAGAAACAAATCAGTTGCTACGTAGATAAAATAATCTTAGGTAATTACAACTCACTATTTGTAATCCTAAAGGATTTTAACTCCAGTTGACCAATTCTCAGTTTCATCTCACCTTGTTTAGGCAGCTCTGTCAGACATTGGATGTTAAAAACCTACTCAGCCTGTCCCCTCTCTAAGGCCAGTAAAAACAGTCACTTCAGATCTTCTAAAAATCTAAATTATCTTAGAGATAATTATCTTCACTGACCATAAAAGGAGCTGAGCAAGACAGACTCTCAAATTACAGCACTCAGGCAGCATAAATCCTGGCCTTAATACGTAACTTCAAAAGGCATGTGACTAGCCACTTTGGCTTCAGAGGGATAATATCTGTATTTAAAACCATTTCTGACAACCCTGACCATAGTAATGGGCAATATTCTGGTTCAGGAAGGTATTACGAGAGCAGGCTCTACACAAACTTTAAAGGGAAGGAGACTACCCCAGGGAAGCACATAAACCACTGATTTTCATTGCTAAACACTGACAGCTGAAGTAGAACTCTTATCTAAATTAATTCCTACACCTTTTGATTCCTAGGGTGGAAATGAAGAGTTTCTATTTGCATGTCCCATTTTCAGTTTAAAAGCAGGTGCTTAAGTGCAATTCTTTCCTGACTTTCCAGGTTCAAGAGTCATATCTGAATATCAGCATGGCAACTCAAAAGCCAAAGCCAGCCAGCTGAGAAGTACTGACTGAGCTTGAATTTTGCATGAAATCATTTTTGGCTGTAAGTTACAGAAGAACAGTGTGCACCTGTTCCCAGGCTTTCAGCGCACTTTCCAAGAAATTCTGTTAACTGAAATCATTCAAAATAACTCCACCAAATTCATCTTTCATGAAGTACACACTAGTTATTTGCATTTATGCAAGGCTCCAGTTAAAGGGCAGCAGAGAGGCTTGAGACCTTTAATGCAGTCTGACCTTACAAACACTGCAGTGTAGGGAAGTATCACTATCTCTATTTCGCAAACACCACCGAAACTTGTATGAACTGAACATTGGAAATGTCATACAATAAATCATCCTCATTTAGCACATCAAAGCCATAGGGATGCACAGGCATTTGGCATCTTGGCAAGGTTACACTGATTTTCTTTCACAATGGCACTGTTAAAAGTTCTGCTTACTGAAGTGTTATTACCAATGGCCATCTGAGGCGTACTGAATTTAAAAAAATGTAAAATTTATAAATAAAAATAATAAAGTTATAAAAATTATAGATGTACAGCATGAGAAGTCAAGTGCCTATTTTTTGTAAAGTGCTACCTATTTTTTATACTGAACCATTGATGTTATAGCAGTGCTTCTAGCGATAAGTGCTGCTACTGGGAGTGTTCAGCACTTCTACTCATCACGCTCCACAGTTTCAAACTAGGTATTTAAAAAATTACCTAAAGCTTGTCTTCTAGAGCAGCCATGGAAAAGGGTTATTTGGAGGTTAGGGGAATGCAGCAAACCCCTGCAGAGAAGTTTCTCTGGCTATATGTTTCTCCTGAAAGCAGTGGCTTCTGGCTCAACTTGGCCAAAGAGCCTGCAGTAACTCTACCATGCCCAGGACCTGCACCTCTGACTTGGAGCACAGCAGCGGGGGGGGGGTTACAGTCTTGGTGACACTGGATGTATTTTGTGCAGATGGAAGAATGGGCTGAAATTATTCCCTTGGGAAATGGGTGTACAGCAGAAGACAACAGGTGTTTGAGGGACTGACCTGCTGGAGAGCAGTGTAGGAGAAAGGGACCTGGGGGTCCTGGTGGACAGGAGGATGACCATGAGCCAGCAATGTGCCCTTGTGGCCAAGAAGGCCAATGGCATCCTGGGGTGCATTAGAAGAGGGGTGGTTAGTATGTCAAGAGAGGTTCTCCTCCCCCTCTATTCTGCCTTGGTGAGGCCACATCTGGAGTATTGTGTCCAGTTCTGGGCCCCACAGTTCAAGAAGGACAGGGAACTGCTTGAGAGAGTCCAGCGCAGAGCCACAAAGATGATNAAGCTTTTTACAGTAATGACCAATGATAGGACAAGGGGCAATGGATGCAAACTGGAGCACAGGAGGTTCCATGTGAATATCAGGAAGAACTTTTTCACTGTGAAGAGTGCCAGAGCACTGGACCAGGCTGCCCAGAGAGGTTGTGGAGTCTCCTTGGCTGGAGACATTCAAACCCCACCTGGATGCGTTCCTGTGTGATGGACTCTAGGTGACCCTGCTCTGGCAGGGGGGTTGGACTAGGTGATGTCCTTCCCACCCCTAGGATTCTGTGATTCTGTGATGCCAGATGTTACACTGGGAAAGATGGAGAAGGAAGGAGAACTGGGGTTGACATTCACATTCAGGAAGAGAAGAAATTCACTCATCTGCAGAGCTGTTGTATGCCTTTAACAGGATACATACGTGCATTAGGCCCCATAACCTGTCTGCTAAATCTTTCATTCCCCCTTGTCCCTCCCTTCCATTTCCCCATAATCCCCTCAAAGCAGTTAACATAGACAGTGTCACATACCCATAGCAACTTAGAATGAAAAGTGAGGGACAACTCTAACAATGAGAGCTGATTCTCATTGCAATACCACATGTGCACTTTAAAGTGGGTACACTACTCCAAACATAAAGGACTAAGCTTTGGAAACCACCTGAGTGCAAATGGCTGTGAATCTATGTCATGCATCATTATTTCTTGTTTCTTTTATCATGTTTCTTACATCATGTTTCTTATATTTTTCACATTTGGCAGTTACTACTACCTAGAGCTCCCCCCTTCCAGAAAACAGCTGCTTTACCTTGCCATGTTATGTTGTAGCTTGCCTTATATACAGCCCCAAGCCACATCATTTTTTAAAAGTGGCAATGACTTCAAAGACACACAAAAGCACATTAACACCATGAATTGTAACAGGGATATGAAGAAGCCCTTCCTTCCCTTCTGCCCAAATCAAGTAAGAAATAAAGAACAGTGGAAGTTCAGTCCTGTATTTCTCAAGTGCAGATCAAAACAAGCCCTGAGTTACTAGAATTTCTCTGGGAGTTACTAGAATTTCTCTGGGAGTTACACATTGACACACTCAGCCTTCAAAAAGTCACCCCAAGGGATTTATAATTGCTGGTAAATAACCACATTCTCAGACAACACTGTCCTTAAAAAAAAATAAACAAAACGAAAAAACCCCACACACAAATAGCAAAGATTACATAAGCACAATAAATCAACTGCATCTCTCAGCCAAGTTGAAGATGAGATCAACCTGGTGGTAAAGCAAGATTTCCAAACCTGTACTCTTAATGCTTAAAATTTTAAAGCAGAATAGATATCCTACTGCAAACAGATTATATTCTATTTCTCAACTCCATCAAAACTGCCTTTCAACAATATTTTGTGATAGTAAGATAACAACTCTTATCTTTTCAATGCAGTCACCCCCTCATACACACTCTTTGTAAAAGAGAATAAAATCTTAAATATATAAACTGAAAACAGGGATAATATCTGCCTTCTGATAATAGTTATGCCTCAAGTATTTTACCACAGCAACGACAGTTAGGAGATGATGTCCTTATTGCAAAGACCACATCGCAGTGTTTTTAGGTCCAGTTCAAAAATACTTGAGAACACTGCATTAACAGCCTAATTCAACTCCTAAGAGAAATCTCCCTATAATAAATACAAAACTACAACTACTTTTACTAAACTCTGGTTCTAGGTACCAAAATTAAGATGAAGAGGGTAATTTTCAGAAACCACATGTTATCTAAAAAGGAAAGGTAATTAATAAATAAATAAATACATACATACATAAATAAATCTATCTTCAGGTCTCCCAAGTTTCCTAAGTTAAACACCCCGAAACTGAAACATCAAATTAGTCTTGGTCAAAGGATAGTGATTCACTCATTTTTTTTCCCCTCTGTCTTCATATGTGTAGATATTGTTATATTCATTATAATGACCAGTTACAAATCACATTATAACTATGTTGCTTCTGAGCCAAGAGGAAATCCATTTACCATTTATTTTTTGTTTTTCCTATCCCGCTGCACAGAGTACATCATAGTCTTAGAGATGACAGAGTACCACAGTTGCCTAGTATGTATTTGTGTAAATTAAGACTGCAGAGTGGAATGGAAAGTTTGCTTCTTCCTTTAAACTGTAACTATCAATGTAATATCTATACAGAACAGTGTGGCTTTTTACAGACCATGAATATCATTTCTGGGCACTAAGTTAATTTATAGGCATTAAAGTAGGTGAGTATGGTAGCTGGGAAAAAAAATGGGAGATAAAACAGTTTGAATGACAGCAGTAATTAATCAAAAATTCAAATAGCACGAAGTCTGTCTTTATAAAGAATTCCAATAAATCAGTTAATGAAGCCATCTTCTTCCTAAGTCCAAACAATTATTTTACTTCTAAATTACTTCAAACTTGTATGATCTTCTAATTAAAGTGAAAGCTTTGGAATATTTCTGTTGTTGCTGTTCCTATAAAATCATAGTTTCAACCTGAATTCATGGCACTGAAGTGGAGACATGTTGACCTCTTTACATTTTTAATGCAGAAGCAACACTGCACAGTCATCTGCTCTGACTTAACATAATACAGGACAGCTCCACACTCATTCCACACACCGAATTCAATGACAGTACTTCAACTCACACACACCTTTTACAGTTTTAATCTAAAGCTGGAACAATGAAAAATCTTTGTTAGCTTGTGCTTCGACTCCTGGATTTTCATGACTATAAAGGTGATTCAATAACACAGTAGTACTTCACCCCAAAGGATACTGAAGACACTTTAATAACTGAATGAAGTCAAAAGCTCCCTGGTTACCTTTTCAACATAAAGCTTGGTAACTGTTTAACAACTCAGTCACCATTGGATTTAACTCTTCAGACTGACTGCCTCAAATTTAAATGAAATAATCATTGCTGTTTGCCATTCTGCTTAATAGGGTGAAGTAAAAAAAAGAACCACCAAACCCTCAGCTGTGCCTGTGTAATTTATATGTTCTAATCTTTTACACTTCTTCCACTGATTTTAGCAAAGGATGTGTTTCTCTTTCTTAAACCAAATAAACTGTGATATTTTAAAGAATATGGTAATGGATATCTTCATCATCCTGGATGAAGCCTGGATATTTTCAGGCTACAAAGAGCTCTGGAACTCAGTTCCACCAACAGTATCTGTTTTCTCCTCCTCTCCTGTCGCAATCAAACCAGATCACCTTGGATGCAAAAAGGGTTAAGTGCTGTATAATGCAAGAAGACTCATAGCGGTAGCAAGCTTCTCTGCTGCTTTTCTCAAAAGAAAGGTGAAGCCTATATATTGACATTGACCTATTGAAAACATTTATGAAAACCTTTGGTTTCTAACTGATAAAGATACATACCCCTATAATACTCAAGCCTTTCAGGTAGTCCTGACGAGGTTGGGCTTGTGGCACACAGCCTGCTAGAACCACTTTCTTCTTCCCTTCTTGGGCTTTCCTAAAGGACAGACAGACAAGGTGTTAACATTTTCAAAATTGATCATTTTCAGCTTCAAAGTAGTCATATTGGGCATGTGACACAGGAAAGCAGCCACAATGAAAACATTTCCAAATCAGAAGCAACTTGTACACGTTTGAACCTCAGAAACCAAACCAACACACCAAAAGAACCCCATAAGAAGCTAACAGGATACAGCACACGTGGCTCAGCCTGGGGAGATGCTCTCTGAAGACACCATTACCACTGTGTATTTTGGAGAAAAGCGTAACTTCGAAAGCCCTAATAAAGTTCAGTTAACCTTCATTTGTTGCAATAGCAGAGAATCTTGTCAAGAAAGATGGGGCAGAGATATTAAGCACAATTCAGGAAAAGTGACACAGAATGCAAGGGACAGCCGATGTAGATAGGAACCGCTAGCTCAGAACATATTTATGCAGTACCAGTCAGAAATGACCAGTTCCACCAGCCTCCTAGATGCTTAATAAATAAATAAATAAATAGAGAAAGAAATAAATCATATTGAACATTTTCAAGCTTTAACTGCTTGCCTGTAGCAGAGAAACATTTGCCTAGATATTAACTTACATAATTCCTTAGCTTTGGTGCTACCTTAGCACCAAGTAGAAAACCAAAATGCTAATGGTTAAGTGGTTAACACTGTTCATTTCACTAGTAATATTTTGACTCCTTTTGAATTCAACACTGAATATCAAAGCCATCACTGAATCTTGAAACTTCAGGAAACCCTGAACAAAATTATCAGGTGCATACGAAACAGTGAGATGCGAAAACCACTTCTGTTCTAACTTCAAAAATCATCCATTAACACATTAACCCAACATGACTACTGCATTATAATCTGCAAAACAGCAGAGAAGCACTGAATCATTTTAGCTGATTTGCTAGGTCTGACATATTATGGGTTGCTCTAAGAACTATCTTTCATAGTTGCATGCTGTATCACAACCTCCTGGCAGAATTCTGTCAAACTGGAACCTTGTAAATCCACATTTTCTCCAACAACATATATTTCATGAAGCATTTACTATTATGTTGGAACAGGCTAAGACATGTAATAACATTTTTTTCAGAAAAAATATCCAAAATACACAATTGCTTAGATAATTTTATACTCTTTAGCTTGCTTAAGCTGTCTCCAGGCTGAATACACTAAAGAAAATGATGCTCAACAAGCAACTGTAATGAAGAAAAAAACCCAGACAGGTACCACACACAATTCCACTACTCACAATTTTCACTTCATACTCATAATATGGACAGATGTATTTACAAATTGTAGCTCAAATGAAATGTCACAAGAACATACAAGATGTAATACTGCAAGAGATCACAGGCCACCCTGCGAAATACCTTGTGTTGGCTGCTGCACTAAAAGTGAGGTATTTTGAAGGAAAAAATTAAATATCCTATACACACAAGGGTGAAAGAGCAGAAAAAAATATTACACTTATTACCTCATATCTAATATAAATGCAGCAAATCTCTATAAAATATTCAATTTTATTTTAGTGAGACTTCCAGGAAATCTTCAGACATTAATCATACAGAGCCTCATTCATCCTCTACTTGCAGGCTAAGGTGTATAATATAAATGCAAATCCTTTAATCTCTTCCTTGATAATATATTTGTGGATAAAGAACTAAGACGAAATGCTAGTTTAGTTTATTTCTTAGGCAGGGAACTTAGCAACGTGTCTCTGAGATCTGCAATCCTTTTCTTTCAGTAGTAAATATTTCAGAGTTTTTCAAAACTTCAATAGAGGTCACCTACTTCTACAAATCCAAGTTAAAACAAACAAAAAAGAAATTTACTCTCTGCATTACCTAAAAATGTCACATACCACCATATGACACTCCACTAACTCAAAGGATAAAAATCACTACTTATATAGTCTAAGACTCAAACTAATGCCTGGAGGCAAGACAGTAAGACCTGTCTCCAGCAAACAAAGCACACATCCCTCAGCAACTCCACATCTGGTATAATCTGCTCCTAGCAGCAGTCTTCTCCATCTACTTGAAAACCTGCAAGCACTACAAAAGAAAAATCTTTTACTCTAGTCTTTATCTGAGAAAAAAAATAAACAAAGTTTCCCTTGACACATTAAATGGCATTTTAATGTTATTTCACAGCTTTAACATTTTGCCATATCTTCTGGGACTATAACTGGAGCTAGGGGGAAAAAAAGTTAAACTGAATATTCTTCATAATAAGCATTGCCTTCATTCAACTTTTTTAAAGTTGTACAGGTCTCTACAGAATAAAGAATTTTTGCAGACTGAGATCTTTTTTGCTTTAAAATGCAACTAAGTGGAAATGTCAGGATTAAATTTTCAATCACAGTCAGTTTTCATTACATCCATAATACACTGCACAGTCCATGAAACTCACCATAAATGAAAAACCATTGTAAGGAAATGATGAAAATTTTTGCCTCATTTTCAAGAAACCACTTCTCAAAATATGCATTCCAGTATTACATTGTCACCTCCTTTTAATCTTGGTTAATGAGCCCTCCTCATCTAAGCAAAAGCCTACAAAAACTATTCTTCAGAAATCTAGTCAGCACAGCAGCTGTACTAGAAAAGCCTTTATCCTTCAAAACATGAATAGTAATGAGAATACCTCTAGCAGTAGCATGACTAAACGTATCTTCCCCTTTAGACACCCTTTATATTTTTCAATTATGCAAACCTTACCTTGAACTTTCAATCTAGTTGACTCGGGAAACATTTTCTAGAAATACACTCTTTTCTAAAAACTACTTGCAAGATACACATCTGAATAGAAATTTAATTAGAGCAATTCTGTTTTAAAGAACAATTAGAGCAATTCTGTTTTAAAGCTACTTCCTAAGTAATGGGTGAGGAACAAAAAACAAGTGAGAAATAACAGGGGCATGAAAAAAGTACTGCATATAGTAGTGGACTCATACAAGTCTCACTCTCTGTAGTGAAATTGTAGATAATACTCTACTGCAACTCCTTTGCGTAGATACAGCCATCGCAACTATAACCGTACTATCAGACTTAGTGAAATATGTTCAATGTATTTTGCTTTTTACAACACAAATTTGAAGACTTCACTAAAACGGGGAGAAACTTCTGCCCTTTACGTCACTAGGAACCTGCCCAAACTGAAATAGCCTGCTCACAAGATTTTGTAACTGCTGGTGCATCATTTCTCTACTTTTTCTGAGCTCCAATAGGTCACAAAACAAGGACAAAGAAATGCCTTCCATGCTCAAAAAAAGCCCCCGCAGGTGGTTGCTGTATCAATCCTGTATGTACAGCAACACTGCTGGATACCATGGAAGCTGGTGCAGGAAGCTGTACCACTTTTTCATGATTCACACAGCTACTCAGGTGGAATCACTACAAAAAAAATAAAGTTAGGGACCTTTTCCTGAGGTTCACATCCAAGAAAAATAATAAAAAGGAAAGAAAAAGTGAAAGCAGAGAAGATGGACTAAGTTCAATGGAAGACAATCTGTGACAGTGTAAGTATAGTTAAATCAAATCATGCAATGCACCAGTGTAATCTATTCAGGCCACTCTCATGGCTTGCTATTACACAAAATCCTCAACACTCCTTATCAGGTATTTTAAAAAGATGTGAAGCCATAAATCAGCAGGAGGTTTGTGTCTAGAAAAACCCAAAGAAATGTCAGTAAACATGAAAAAGTTCTGCTAAGGTAGCTCTGGCTGAATACAGTATGAGCTGGGTGTATTATGAGATCAGGTTGCCAAAGGTGATAAAAAATAAAATTGGGGGGGTGCTACATCCCAGGCTGCAGAAATGATGTTGTGATTTCTCTGGGGAAAAAGAAATTATATTTGGCTGAAGATTCAAATGTGTGAAACATCTTCTAACTGTCTCATCTACTGAGTTAATCAATAGGAAGCCACAAGCTTTAAAGAGAGCGCAACATCCCTGGAATGCAAAGATGGTGCCTGTATAGCATCTGGAATACATTCCTGAAAATCCATAAAATCGCACAGCTATTTTCTGTTTGAAAAATTACAAATGATAACTCAAACCATGGTTTTACAGGCTTTGAGCCAATCTAACATCTCATTACTACCCAAAGGCTTGCTTCCCATCCTCCCTGTCTGCTGTTGCTGCTCCTACCTTTCTTTGACTCCAACCCCTACTCTGTCTCATTTCTGGCTCCTCTGCTCCAAGCTTTGCAGCTCACTGGACCATTCCAGGGCTCCATTTAACACACTGATATAGGAGAAAGCTATTGAGCCAAGTTTGGAGGGTTTTTACCATTTCATTACATAAAGTTAGCTCGTGGGAAATGGAGCCAAAACAGCAGAGCCAAAACAACGGTCAAGGGAAAGCTGTTGGAAGGAAGCAGAAAAGGAGAAGGAGGTGGGAACTCCTCATTTTGCCTGCAGTGAGCTTGACAAGTCTTGTGAAACCTTTGAGACAGGTTGCCATATGCTGAGCAGCATGGGTGAATAAAAAGTAAGAAAGATTTAAGGAACTCCCATACATGAGGTTGGGGCAGACCTATGGTCAAAGGCATCTGAAAAACCTGAAGAAAACCTGTCAACATTATGAATTAAAATAGTGTTCAAATTACCTCAGCAGAACCACTTGAGTCTACTTAGGCCTGTCAGCTTCCCTGTACACTTCCACAGCCCACAAAGAATTACTGTGTTTTCCTTGTGAGGCATGTAAAGTTCATTTGAAAATGCTGACACTAATTATTAGAGCTTACTACATTGCTCTTTGAGGACCAATCTCTAGCAAAGCAGCCCTCTGGTTATCACACTGCATCCTCTAAACTTGTCTCCTTTGGCAAAAACCATCAGGTAATACGGAAATACTCCAGGAGAAAAACCAGTTGCACATTCTCCTCCTGACAAAAACAAGCATGTCTTTTCCGAAAATACTTCTCAAAAGACATAAATGCTTGCTCCATCAGACTCCAAACTGAGGCTGTAAATATGTGCTCCATGCAAAAATAAATAATAAAAGCATAAAACATCCTCCTCCAACAGAGCTTTTCACAGGAGGTAAAATGTCAGCTACAACAACAACCCCAAGACTCATATGCTACATCTCAAATTATTTCCTAAGTTTCTGACAGGACATACCTGGGGAAGAAAAAGTGTGTTTCATCTACATTTGTATATTCGAATTTACATAAACAGGTGTTATACTTCTCACATCTTTCCTGCTACCAGAAAAAAATGCATTTGAATGGACTACTCAAACTTCTGCTTTTCACAAGTGCAACGATCCGTCCAGGCTTGTGTCCATCACACTCCAACTCGATGGGTTAGCAGCTGCTTCCAAACTACAGGGAGTTTTCCCAACACGGCTGATTGCATTAGCTCTAATATCCTGGTGTGAATGGAAACTTGCTTTCATCCAGCTACTTGGCATGCAAGTGAAGGGACTGCAAGTTTGTCTGCTAAAGACAATCTCATTTTAAGCTCTACACCCAATCAGCTTCATCCCAGAGTTTTACACAGATTTTCTATAAATGTATCTTTATAGGCAGCAATTAAAGGTGCAATGCTCATTCTTGGGCAGTCATTACCCAAGCAAATACAGTATTTTAGTGGTGATGATGGTCCTTTCTTCCTGCTAAGGCTTTCAAAGTAACAGTACACAGATTTTATCAAATTGAAAACTTAGACCAGGATGTATTCAGGAAGTGGATGGGATGAAGGAATAAATGCTAAATCTCACCTTGGTACTTTTTATAAGCCCCAAGAAAGGCTGAATTGACCAGCATTCCTTCCCCAAGAACAGAGATACACCAGGATGGACTTTGAGCAGACTAGACAAGACTGGCTACGGGCCAGCTGCTGTCCCTCCAGCTGATTGATTAAGAAAAGCAATTTAAAGATCAATACAACATTATAACTTTAAAGCAAACCTGCAAAACCCATAATTGAAAGTTATCAGCCTCTTGAAAACAAAAATTTGTTTTAAAAAGGAAAGTAATTAATGATAATTTGCTCATCAGAAAAGTTCATCTTGCCAGCGGTGAACAGATTTTTACCTGTTTGCTAAAAAGCACATATATATATATATAATGTATGTATGTATGGTTTTTTTCCTCATTATTGCTAAGTAGCCTTGTTTTGTTTCATTGTTTTTTTGTTTGGTTGATTTGGGTTTTTTGTTTGTTTGCTTTTGAGGGTTTTTTGTTTGTTTTGGTTTTTTTTTGTTTTGTTTTATTTTGGTTTTTTTTAAATGTTTATTTAAAAGATTGAGGGACCTTGCCATACAACACAATACTAGAAGATCAGTACAGAATTTCAAAACAGAAGGGATTTGCTGTGCTCCAAACATCGTATCCTTAAGCAGGACAAACTCCTGCTCAGTCTTTTGGGCTACCACTATTCAAATTAAAACCCCTTGATCCAAATTATAAGTGATCTTGAGCAAGTTTTTCCTACAACTCAACTCCAGACCTGCTTGCTGAGATACGGAGGAGTAGGTTTGAATTTTTTTAAGTAAGAATGGGATGGAGGCCCTGGGGGTTGTATTTTTGGCCTTAGTCTCACTAGAATCAAGCTTTCCTACGTATTTGGAGTGTGCAGGCTAATGCCTTAAGAAGAGACCAAGTTTAGAAAATTTCATTCATTTGTTCCTATTTCTCAGTTGTTTTTTTTTCCCTTCAGTGTACAAGAAAGCAAAGAAGAGATTCTACCTGACCAGTGGACTTTGTAGGAGAAAGAGTACACTAACTATATGGGAAGTTATTCCTAGGAATGGTAGGTAAATTAAAGATGCACAGAGAAAGAAAAATAATTACCTGTCTAGTTAAGAGAAACATTCCTCCAAAGAGGATTTCTGAGTGGAAGGAAAACTAAGGTGGAGTAGTTCTTTATGTGAGAGCAACTGGAATGTGTTGAGTTCTGTCCTGGGGTGGATGATGAGTGAGTTGAGAGCTTGTGGGTGCGAATCAAGGGGTGGGCTAGCATGGGTGATACTGTTGTGGGTGTCTATTACAGGCCACCTGATCAGGATGAGGAAGTTGATGAGGCCTTCTACAGGCAGCTGATAGCAGCCTCACAATTACAGGCCCTGGTCCTCATGGGGCATTTTAACTACCCAGACATTTGCTGGAAGGCCCACTCAGCCAGCGATTCCCAGTCCAGAAGGTTCCTCCAGTGCATTGATAGTAACTTCTTGATGCAACTGGTGGATAAACCAACTAGGAGAGGAGCACTGCTGGGTCTTACACTCACTATCAAGGAGGGTCTAGCTGTATCTCCAGTTTCATGCTAGCCTTTCTTCAACAAGGATCTAAGGAAATTGCAGCGGTGACAACTTTCTAAGGAAGCCAAAATAGTTCCAAACCTACAGCAGAAACTTTGTACTCTTTAAATTATAGCACTACTTTCCTCCTTCAAGTGCAAGCATTTTTGCTTTCTTTCTGCTACTATGAAAATACAACACTTCTTTCTCCCCCTTCAAACTTGAGAATTTAATCCTACTTTGAATTGATTTTTGCATATTTAGGTGGATTGTTTAATCAGATATACTAGTCTCAAAACCAGTGAAAGGATATCTCCTGTAAATTCACTTGGAAAGGGACATTAAACTTCTGACAGATTAAAGAAATGGAAATCAAAATCATTACAGTAAACTTTCATATTACCCAGTTGACTCTTACTCTGTTTCTCTGTTCTTTCTACACATATTTCTTCGGGAACTATAACATTCTATTGTAGTATTTGTGGCATATCCCTCTTTTATATTTGTTACCTGACCATTCTATTTTACCTTCCCACTCTTAGTTCTATTCATCTCTTTAAACATAAAAGAAGTGCAGTTTGGGGCATACTATTATTCTAATTAATTTGTGAAATACTACACTGCCTCTCAGGTTCAAGGTCCAGGCAAGCTTCAAGTTACACGCACGCATGGCCAACGGTTGTAATATAAAACCTTGTTGATACAACGGCTAAAAAATGAAATCAGTGTTGAATGAAAATGAAATAATTTGATTTTTTTTCCCCAGAGGTCTAGTATGCTTCTCAGTAACAGCTTACCTACAAAATTAGAAAAGAATCAACATCACGAGAGACTGGTCTGGTGTTCTAGAAGCTATTATGAGTACTTTTTCTTTTCTTTTTCTATTTTTTTTTTTTGGCAAGTATAACACACCAGAAAATTTTTCCTCATCATGTAAGGAAGTGAAGATCCAAAAAAAGGGTGCAGAATTTACCTAGACTAAACATACAGAGCAGTAGGTGGTACTGACAATACTGTTCTACTGAGTCATCAAAACAAAACCCCTGAAGGTTTCTATTCTGTGTCTGACATGGGACATTCTGATAAAAAGTCGAGGACAACAAAGGAGCTAAGAACCAGCTCATTTTCTCTTGGCCACCATCAAGGCAGCTGAGGCAGAAAACCCACAGACCTGAAAGGCAGCCAAAATTCTGATCATCAAGGCTTCTTGTTACTCAAAACCAGGTAGCTATGACCACTGCACTGAAAGAAAAAACAAAACCATTTGAGAACCACTAAATACAGTTTACATAGTATGAGTGCAGAAGACTGTCAGAAGGTAACCAACAAAGAGAAGGGAACAAAATTCAACGGAGTAACTTACCAGACCAGTAAGCTGCATGTACTTTTTCCCTTAGGGAAATGCTACGTGAGCAGCTATGCTGTGCCTAGTTTCTGTGTGCCTAGAAATTCTGCAATATAGGACTATAGCATGGCATCATGAAACAGATAAGAGACAAAGAACAGAGCAGAAACAAAAAAGTAGGTTTAGCTCCTAAGTACTGGAACCTCCACTCAGTCCAAATTGCACTGCATCACATTTTTATTAAACTTTTATCTTTTTTTTTTTTAATTATTCTTGTAATTCATTAAAACCTTCCAGTAAAACCCTGTAAACTCCTCCTAATCTAAAGAGATAAAGGATTTATTTAATTCCTATTCTTGATCATAGAATCTGACTAGCAATAGATGTAAAAATCTATACAGTATACTATCTCTTATCCTCTCTGTTTAACCTTGTTTTTACAGAATCAGGGAAACATAGGTTGGAAAGGACTTCTAGAAGTCATCTAGCCTAACCTCCCATTCACACGTAGACTACGGACTACATCGTCACCCAGTCAAGTCAAATCTTGGTGTCACTTTTTATGTGTTCTGGTCCAATCAAGAAGAACTTGATTCCGTAATTTTTGCCGTTGCCTTTCAAATAATTACACTACTATTCAATTATCCACTAGCCTCCTATGTACCAAACTCATGACAGTTTGACCATTCTAGCAGTCCTCCAACAGACCTGCTCCAGTCTCCTTGCATCTCTCAATTGTCTCCCATCCACCCAAAACACAGTAACTCAGGTGAAGCCCCACTAGGTAAAGAAGAATAAATGCCTTCCCTCAATCTCCCGGTCATGTTTGTCTTATTCACAACTGAAGGTGAATCATGAGACTCGGCTGAAGTTTCCTGGTCCTCATCATACATCTCACATTCTTTGCAATAGGCTACAGCCTTATCTCAACAGGTTATGAAACTACATTAACTAACTCTTCATTAATATCTTTTATGTCTCTTTGCTTTATACCACACCTAAAACAATGGTCAAAATCCAAACAATTCTCCATGGACTACATTTTGACATATACATTTGTTGGACAGAAAAATCTGCTTTGTGTGTTGGTAGAACAACTCAGTGCTTCTACACTTACACAAATTCATCACAGTTCCTGAAAGCAACAGACTCCTAAGCTGCTTTACTTTGATGCTTCAGAAGGGCCATGCACCACATGCTACAGTACAAACGGAAGAGAGATTACTATTTTATTTAAGACACAAGCTTTGAATCTGTGGCTACACGTACAGGTTCAGCAGTGTATGATGAATATTTAAGAAGCGAATCTACTTCTAAAGAGAAGTAATATGATTTTGTCTTTTTCTACTCAGGCATTTTTAATCACATGATCAAAAACAAAGCAAAAAATATATTCCCAGGTGACTTGCATGAAGACTGGACTTTGCTTTTGTCTGTACCCTGCTGGAAAAATTCTCCACTCAGTTGTTTGTCACTGGTGCTTAAGCATGGGAAGGGAGAAGACGCTACTAGAAAGCAGAAGCTCCAAAGTGCATCAAGAGGTGTAAGATGGCTTTAGTGAGCTCCCACCATGAAGTGGGACTGATCAGAGTAGTTACATCTGCTCAAGTCACTAACAATTTATGCAGCACACTCGCTTCCATTCTGGTTTAGGCTTTTTGATGAAAAAAAACCACTTGGGAAAACACTTGCAAGGAAGGCCAGGGGGTCTGAGAGAAGGAAGAGAAAGGGACAACCCTTAGAAGCAGCTCTGAGAAATTAATACCAGTTTAGTCATCTAAATCTAGTTCAAAATATATTATTTAATGAGCTAAAAATTGTAACTTCTATCAGAGCTGCAGGGGTAATTTCTCTAAGCATATTAACTTACCTAAGAATACCTCCTAAAATAACCAAGATATCATTCTAGTAGTTTTCACAATAGATAACGTTCTACAAGTTTCACGCACTACCGGGCATTTCATAGGGATAATAATAAATGCATGGGCTCATGAAAGTTTTAGGTCACATGCACATCTGAAAGGTCAGAACAATTTAAAGGATTCTAGCAACAAACATTAGCTCCTGTGTGCTAACACTAAACAGTTCTAACAAACAGCAATCCAACGTGGCTTGAATACAAATATATGCACATGACAACTTGCACTTCTATTTCCTTTCCCCTCCTCCCCCAAATTTCCTATAAACTTTCATTCTCACAGATTAATCCCACCACCTTTAGAGCACCTCTTTACCTATACACATACATAGATATGAGCTAAGGAATATTCAACTTCTGAAGAATAAGTAAACTCTAATACTATACAGTACTACATAGAAAGTTTGCAGCATATAATTAGCAGCAGTAAGTACCTAAGCCCAGTAAGCCACATATACCACCCTACTAGGATTTCACAGTTCTATTCCCCATCCCATCATCAGACATGTCAGGAGAAAGGCCTCACTGTATTATGCCATTGATCAAAAAAAAAAGAAAACAATCTGAGAGCAATGAATAATTTTTACAGGTTATAAGTCCTATGCAAAACATGCTAGATACTTTACAGATAAAGTTTTTGCAACAATTTCTAATATTAGAAAAAAACCCAAACCAAACATCCCTTACCTCTAAGCAATATTAATTTCTCAAACAACATCTGCTATGCAACCACTTCATGGTTTTAATTCATTTCTATTTTTAATACAACTTAAAGACACCTCACACCAGAAAAAAGTATTAAACAATGCAATGCTCTGCATTAAATCCACTTCATGCAGCTCAGAATTCTACTGAATCTCACTGGAAATTACCATCCTCTTACAAAATTTGGAAAAAGAAATCCATCTGCTCCGACCAGGATTTCAAAGAAACTCTGGTTCTACCGTTTTCAAACACTGCAGAATTTGAGAGGATGGAAGAAGTGCTAACTGCACAACTTATGCCTCTCAAATATGCTCTAAAAGATTTCTGTATTTTTGCTTCCAAATTTCCATAGTGACTCAAGTGCACTTTGCAGACTTTGAATACACTACATGTATAATAGGTTTTCTTTGAAATACTACTTCATTAATAAACATCATGACTTTGCTCTACCATGGCCTATATAGAAGATTCAAAGTGCTAAATAGGTAATTCTTACAGTGATTGAGCCTTCATTCTCAACAGTCTGCACACACGAAGATCTTCCCCTGAAGTTTGTTTTTAACAGGTGCCAGAGGGAGTCAGAACTTTTCACAGAATCACAGAATCACAGAATTCTAGGGTTGGAAGGGACGTCGAAGGATCATCCAGTCCAACCCCCCTGCCAGAGCAGGGTCACCTAGAGTCCATCACACAGGAACACATCCAGGTGGGGTTTGAATGTCTCCAGCCAAGGAGACTCCACAACCTCTCTGGGCAGCCTGGTCCAGTGCTCTGGCACTCTCACAGGAAAGAAGTTCTTCCTGAGATTCACATGGAACCTCCTGTGCTCCAGTTTGCATCCATTGCCCCTTGTCCTATCATTGGTTGTCACTGTAAAAAGCTTGGCTCCATCGTCCTGCCCCTCACCCTTTACAGATTTGTAACCATGGATGAGGTCACCCCTCAGTCTCCTTTTCACCAAGCTAAAGAGACCCAGCTTCCTCAGCCTTTCCTCATAAGGGAGATGTTCCACTCCCTTTTCTTTCAAATAAAGCTCGAATTGGGAAACAGCAGCATGGTCCCTGAAGCTGCTTTCAAAATCCAAGTCCCATCCGTCAGCTTTTCACATCTCTTTCTATTGGACAACACACTCCAGGTTTCTCTAGCACTCGGGGGAGCAAAGTGTGTGTTAACCTTAAGACAAAACAAAACTCCGTATCTATAGGATAAAGGCCTACCTGTATCAGCAGAAGGTAGGTTAAATTCTTTAGTAAGGGTCAGTAAGCATGTACTTATAAATGAGTTACATGCATACTTATTTCAAAGTCAATACAGGATTTCAGAAGCAAAAAGGTAAGTTCTGCATCCCTGTTACCAGCAGCTCACCCTGATGGAATTTTTTTAAGGTATCTCAGATTTAACAGTATAAAACACTGAGGCACAAACATCTTAGGTTGCTTACCTGGTTTTAATAATCCCTTTTCATAGAGCTAGACAGTGCTGCACTGCTCACTCTCATTTGCCTTTTTTTTTTTAATAAATTAAAGCTCTTGCCCCGTTCTGTGCCCTAATCACGGGTCAAATGAAGGCCAGATCTATCTTGATGACCTTCAGAAGACTTGAGAGCCTCCACTCCCAATGCACTCTCCTTAACATGTTGTTATAGCTACATTCTCCCTCCCTACTCCCATAAGCATACCAAAAATTACTCTTACTTTCCGCCTCCATTCACAATATATATCCATTTACGGAATACACACTTACTCTCTGATTTCTGCCAGTATTTGCCACTTTCTGAAAAAGCTCTCAGATGTTATATGCAAGAGTCTCTTCCCTCTTGTGGGAATTAGGCAGGCTCAGAGAAGAACCTACCTATAAAGCAAAGTTAGCTTAAAGATATATTGTCCTATTGTATTTATTTTCTAAATGATATCCCTCTCTATGAAAATAGTTGTATCTAAAATAACACTGAGATCAATAAATTGTGTTCCCACCCAGTTTGAAACGTCTTTGATATCAGAAAATCACAATGTCAATAAGACAGATACCAAATTAGAAAATACAAAAATATAAAAGAATTGTTTGCTGCATCAGACTTCTCTCAGACTGTGCCTCCAACTATTTTTACTTTAAAAAGTAGCCCAACAGAAAAAGTAAGCAGATAAATATTTTACTATTCATACATTAGCTTTATCAATTTTAAAGCACAAAACCACAGAGCATGTGTGGTGTTACAGTGAGTTATAATATTCAATAGGACTACTCAAGCTCTAGAAGTACATGAATAATTTGAGAGCTTGCACATAATTCTCAAAAGTTATGAATTTTAAAAAGCCAACTCCTTCGTTTCATGTTCTGTATTCTAAACTCTGTGCATTTGACCTTGACACCAAAATGGGTAATGATATTCTCTGCATTTTCAATTTACTCTACAGTTTAACGAATGTGTTACAGACTATGCCCACTTTATTGGTATTCCACACCCTGATACTAGAGAATTTGCATCACATTTATTGGATTTAATATACAACAATACAACCCAAGATGTTTTGATTTTTATTATGAATTTTCTTTCTGCAAAGGTGGACGTAATAAAGGGGATGCATAACTTTAAAAGAAACTGTTCAAGATGCCAAAAGTTTCCCTAGAACAGTATTTGCTCTGTGTAACCAGAAAAAGAAGTAATACAGTGCTAATTTAAAGAAATCATCACTGAGGCTATGGACTATGGTCCAGACTCTTCCAGAATGTATCCAGTCTATACAACACACACTTCAGTTGCTGACTGTACCACAGAGAGTGCTTGGAAGCTGTTTGAAAGCCTATATTCTCTTCCTGTTGCTCTCAGACTCCCCAGCTACATGTACCCTTCCTTTTATAAATGCAGCACTCCACCTGCCCCACGACCATCAGCCAATATTTCAGAAAGAACATAAATACCAGACTGGCAGCTCTGTACAAGCCCAAGCAACACTGGATGCTTTTTTCAATTATTATCAACAACAACATTTTCCTCTGTGGACTATAAATTATGCTCTCATACCTTCTGCCTAGCATACAGTTCTCTCTAGGAGGTTCTTGCCTTAATCAAATCAACAGGCTGGAGCATCATACTTCATTGCTGTTACTGTTTCTTTTAGTATTAACTCAATGTTAGCATTCTCCCGGTGAGATGGAATTTTCTCAGCATTCCAAGATTTGTTAAATTTCACATGCATCAATCATTACTACAGCCTACAGAGTTTAAAAAAGCAAGTTCTTTTCTATGCTCTGTATAAATACATATAGGATATATCAATGCCACTTCAAAAATGGTAGGATCTCTCTTTTTGGTTCTAATGTACATTGTCACTCCCCTTATTCTTAGGGCTCTCCACCAAAGATCCTCCCTTAATGAAATTTGCTTCTCTTTGCCAAAAATCGAGATTATGTAACCCTGGTTCTGTGTCCTTTTCCACTTTTTTCCCCCCATATCCTACGTATATCTAAAAAACCCTGCCTTAACATCACCTGATTGTACTCTTATTCCATATACCCCACTCTTCATGATTACAGAACTGTGGGCTAGCCAAGGACCTGTTCCCACACAAGTCTCAACTTAGTCTGAATTTTTCTTCTTGAGTCATTTTACCGCTCTCTTTAGCTCTTTCTGAGTGTTAAAAACATGATTTGCTAAAATGATCCCTACTGAAGAGAATCAGCTCATACAGTCACTAATCCTTACCAAACCATCAGCTTGTAATCCATTTATGATTTCAAGTTTACCAGACACAGTCAGTTCAAAAATAAGTATATCATTTGGGGTAGAACAATATTTACAGTAAAAAATATAGATGAACTTCAATGTGATGTTTACAGTTTTCCAAAAAACACTGTTCAGTTCAGAAATGAGATAAACAGTCCCAGCAGGTCAGAGGGACACGTAGTTGCGTAGGAAGGCACCTTGTTACACTGAACTTCCATTTGTCAAACAAATCTCACTCTGGCAGAAGTTGCCCATCTGTTGCATATAAAAATAGCAAAACCAGTTTGTTTGCATTCTCAATAAAAGCAAATCAATGGGGGGGTGTGGGGAGAGATATCTCTCTTTACAAGCAAGCTTCTTGGAAGAGTGAAGTAGAAGTTACTAGGAAGTTACAAGGACTCCTCACCCCTGATAGTGGGAGGGAAGCAGGGCAGGGAAGGACAGCTTTCCCAGTTTTACGGAAAATTACCACTGTTCATTACAATAATGCCATGAAAATATAGAGAGTATTAAAGAATTCAGTAAAAGAACTACATCAAAATAAGACCATACAGTCACATGGTGTGAACTTGAGAAATTCTCATAAAATCATCACAGACTATGGTTTTCTTTGCAGACAGGAAAAAGTAAAAATCGATCAATCTATCTTTTCAATAGCTCCAACACTTGCACCAGGTGATTCAGGAGGCTGAGGAAACTACAATTTGTCAAAGGTTAAAAAGAAAAGAGCATTTGGGTAAAGAACAAAACTAATGGAACTACAGATTCAAAGTTCAGTCACTGCTTTCCAGCTATTTAACAAGTAATTTGCTTTATATATATAAAAAAAAAAGGTTCTTGCCTTAAAAGTTATGTACAGCAGAAGGGATATAAAGGATGGTCAGAAAGGCAAAGTATGATGGGGTAAGTGGATTACGGGAAATATTCAGTGATTTACCAATGCCCATGGGATCTGTCATCCTGCCTTCAAGTCTCACAAGTGCTACTGGAACTCATTCTTGCCAGGCTGACAACCTGGGATGACTCAAGATGACTGAATTTACAATGCTGTACACACAGACTTCTAAATGCTCTCCCAAAAGAACTTGAAGCTGGTTTCCCCCCTTACAAAGTACCATCATAAGCTTTCAGCTTAATGCCAAGAGGCAGAGCAAGCAGCTGCTACACTGTTTTAAAAATACACAAGCAGAAAGACGACCAGTCTTCTATATCTCAAGTAGAATCATTAGAGGAAACAACTCCACGTTTCAATGGTTGTACATAATCTACAGGCATAGATTAAAACACTACAAAACTCAGCACAGATACGCAATGGATTATTGTTGATTTATTATCACTGTGGCATTTAGTAATGTAAAATAAGTGAAAAATGCAAGAAATTGCCTAACATTACTTCCTGGAGAGCAGGGCAGTCACCTTCAGTGCAAAGCAACAAAACCAGGCTGTAGCTCACACTTTTATTTAGACTGCTGTATGAAAGTTGTATGTAAATAACCCCCCCCAACTTGACAAAGTTCTCAGAACACATCCACGCTCTAAATTTCACAATTCAACCTAGATAAAGGACTCCACATTTTTCAAGATTACACCATGCAGAATTCCAATTACCATCAAAAATATTTTTAAGACCATGTCCACGTTATTTCAGAACTGTGTATTGAATGCTCTCTACTTGATTTAAAACATTCTCATTTAGGATGTTTGTGTTTTCAGTAAGGGGTTATCTGGTCTGGATCTGTCAGCAATTACTCATTGTTTTAGTACTGCAAGCAACTTCAATCAACAGATAGCGTTTTCCCAAGTTACGCATCCATCTAGGAAAAGAACAAAAGTGTGTGCTAAGAGACAATTCTCATGGACTAAGGTTAACAGAGTAGGACTTCTCATGTATGTATTAAGGCACTATCATTTTACAGAAATTTTGTTTGCTACATAAAAGCAGTACTGCTAGCAAAAGAATATTAAGCCCTGCAATGATCGCAAAAAATATCTTACAGAACAATTATTATATATTTGTTTATCTCAAAGTATAAGCATACTGTGCAAGTTCTCAATTTCTGAAAATGCATTTTTCCTGTAACTACTGAATAAATAAAAAAAGACTGCCCAATGGTATTCCTATTCTAATGCCACATTTCAGTAAGGCAACCAAAAGCAGCATGTGCTTCATTCCTGCAATTCACTACTGTTTCCCATAGAGCATGCTGCCTAAACATCCAGATATCCTTGCCTTATTGCTTCCTTTTCTTCATTCCAGCTTTCTGACTTTCTCTACCTGTGCTATATTTTGCCAACTAAAAGAACAGTGCAGCATAAGTGCTTTCTGCTGTTGGACAGAAAAACATACTCACTCCCGTGTCTCATCACCAGACACCAAAATCTCTTGCTGTGCTTTGCGCTGGGGGTCGCCTTTCCGCACTGGAGCTGGCTCTGCCCAGCCCCTGAGCTATAGCTGTCTGCACCCCACTCCATCAAGAAAGCGATGAGGCTCAGAGCAAAACAAGTAGAGACTATGAACAGATGCCTAATGAGGAATTCTACTGAAGGGAGAACAGCAAGTTGTTAAAACTCAAAGGAAGAGTGGCCACAGCTATTTCCTTTTGACCCCACCGGCAGACAGGTTTCTGTTTGCTTTTAACTCGGAGAAATCCAGGAATTTTTATGCAGTCACTAACCTCTATCCTACATTTACCTCCTACTATCTCTTTGCTCGCATTCAAAAGCGGCAAAAATGGGTAATTATAATTTGTTGCTGGTAAGCAATTAAAAATTCGGGAAGCTACAATCACAACCGTTGAAGTTTTCAGCAGTGGCCATTTTCAAATGGATCGTGTTGGTTATTTGCGTGGCTTGAAAACAAACCCCCGTAAGAAAAAGATTTAAGGTGAAGAGCATCATTCTAGGGAATTTGTAAGTGCTTAGATTTTGACTTGCAGACTTGAAGAGCTGCCCTCTGGAGATTAGGCTTTCTAGAGTTTGCAGGTTATTGTTAAGGACAAAGCAGATGGCAGAAAAAAAAAGTCTTTTCGATTTCTTCCCTAAGGTGTGGTTTTCTCTTTTTGTTTCCTAGAGGTGAGCTGAGTGAGTAAACAGGAGAAGACCCACCAAGCAACACACAAGATGGAGGGAGGACATGGGTGGAACAGGAAAGAATGCATTTCTTGACCATAAGCAATTCTGGCTTGCAAAATGGAAGGGTGAGCAACAGACCTGCTCACATACCCAGCTATGCATGCATGGGTCAACTGCTGGATGCACCTACATTTTACACACTGCTGAAGTCTTAAAATCAGTGCAGAAGGGATCTGGCCTTCTATCCATAGGTTTGTCTGAATCTCTAGCTAGAACTCCACGATCTGCTAAGTGTTATTAGTATTAATAAGGAAAAAACCACAGTAACTGTAACTATTTAAAATTTGGATTATTGTTCACACTGAAAGTTTTGATGCAGAGTCATTATTGTAGCTTCAACTTTTTTCACCAGACTTATCTACACATACAGAGAATACACACAGAAAATCTTGATACAAAAATCACTAATCTTGACCTTCTCTGCCCAGCTTGATAGTCCAGCATTAGAAAATATAGGCGTACTAATGGAAGCTATGAACTTTTTATTTTAGAAGAGTTAATAAATTCCAATTTGAACAGTGGGACAGATGGAGAAACTGCTAATCTAACTTGAAATGGCACATTTCAAAGGCTGTTTTCTGGCATGATATTAAAAAGAAAAAGATACATCTGCTAGAAACCATATCAGAGGCAAGCGGAAATATAATCAAGTCAGTGCCTGAAAAGCCCACCTTCTAAAGGCTACTTGCTCTGTTCCCAAGCTATAATTATCTTCTCAACTACCTACAGCATGCTGTTAAGTTTAATGAATTTCACTTTTCATAGAAGAGTTCACTGCTGCACAATAAAGAGTTAATACATTTCTTGTTAAAAAAAATAGGAACAAAAAACCCCACCTCTTGAAACATCCCTTGACAAGTTACAGCATCTAGGAATAACCTGATACTCTTCTGGCTCACTAAGACCCCCACCAGAAGGCTCTACTTCAATATCACTATGTATACATGGAATTTAGTTTGGTAAGCACACATAGAAGACAGATGTTTCAGTACCTCATGATATGCTAGAGCTGACTATCCCATTACGTGCTCATTATTTTATTTTATTTTTTTTTAAAAAAGGCTCAGAATAATGTTGCTGTGCATTTTACATACCAGCTTTCATCCCAGGATCCTACATCCTTTCTTTTGTTCCAGAACCATTTTCCTAACCTCATATCCACAAGGTGGATATCTCTCTTTATCGCAGTTTTACGATTCCAAAAAAGTAAAGAGTGACCTGTTCTAAGTAACTCAAGAAGAAATAACAAAACCCACGTTCCAAAATCCAGACCATCACCCTGTTGTTAAAATTTAGGCGGCCTTGCATGGTGGGAAGCAAGAGACAGGCTGGCTACAACTTTCCAGTTCGGAGGACAAACCTTTCCCTTAAAGTGTTTGATAACATTGGAGCCACCAGAGCCAAAAAAATGCCTGACATAAAATGAACAACATTCAGACTTCTGCTGTCCGAGCATTGCACAAACCCTTGGTCTCAGGAAAGATGACTGGCAAACATTCCCAGCGATGAGTAAACCAAACTCCCTCAATATGTCACTTCTGATACAAGGCGAGGGGCAAACAAACTCTTTGCATTGAAGAGGGATTGAGTTCGGTTTTAAATAACTTGACTTCATGTTACCTGCCTCACATGGCTGATTTAATTTTACAAGGTTAAATCGAAGAAACCTTTTAGGAAATACCAGTGTCAGACATATTGTTTTCCAGAGAAAATACCAAAAATGCATAAGAGAGCAAATGAGGAGCTGTTAATTGTCTGGCTGTGCCAGTTGGCAATCTTGTATCCCTGAGGCCAGACCTCAAGCTCCATAGGATGGAAAACTCACAACTACCTGAGGAAAAACTCCAAGAAGCACTCAGAAAACAGACAGGCATGAGTCTACACGTGGCTACAACTCCATGAGCCTCAGTAACACTGTTTACACACTAGAACAGTTGAGCTGAGCCCAGCCACCTTGCCTGTACTCTTCCCAGAATGTTTTAGACAAACTGACCGTGGACTCTCAATGGTAAATTGTCCTGAAAGATGCTGAGCATGCATCAAACATGCAGTCTTCACACATATACCACTCCAGTGAAGACCGTGGATTTAACTTCACTTTAAGCATTTCTAAGATGTCAGTTCTAATCAAAAGGAAAGAGTTTTCAAAATTGTTTCTTTTTACTAAAAATAATCAGCTAGGCGTTTTTTAAACTACATTTCAGCACTAGAGAATCAAAGCATGGGTCTGTGTTATCAAATTGTTCATTTCTGTGTTATCAAGTACTCGTAGTCAAAGTAAAGCACATTTTCCGTATCTACCCCAGTGCACTTCAAATCCTTTGATAGATTTCTCCAGTTTAAGTAATCCCTAGTACACAAGGTTTTTTCAACACGTAATATAAGAAAATTATCAAAGTTTCTGCTAACAGAAATGCTAACTGTCTAGATCTTGAAATTTTAGTATCTTACCCATACTATGTTTCTACTGCACCTAACCATACTCATGGTTTACAAAACAAAACTACTACCACAAAGACTTTTTTCTTGTTTGAATATATTCTCAGTTTTCATTTAAAAAAACCCCGATGAGTTCAAGCTGTAAAAAATGGAGTTCAGTTAGAATTTATTTCCACAACAATATTTAACTGCTTTTGGTTGCACTCAAGTTCCTAGTGTGAAACTCATCAAAAGACAAGGGCTGCAGAGCCATGCTGTCAGATCAGTTATAAAAAGCAAGGCGACCTAGCTCTGAAGGGGCTACAGCGGGTACTGGAAGCAGCCCAGCTGTATCGTAAAGATGCTCCACATACACTAAATGATCTTGAGAAGCAGGGCAGGATTTTGCTGCAGCTGGCTGCTTCCAGTTCTGAAGTCAACTCCTTTTGAAACAAGCTGAGGTACCACTGGCTGCACCATCTTGTGTTACGAAAGAGCCCCATAGAGTGATTTAGTTAGTAGCTGATGAGCTGTTATAACTCAAGGTACAGTATTTTTCTACCGCAGAAACAGCTGTGACACCACCAGCATCCAAGTGTCAAAAGCCTGTGAGAACAGCCACTTATTTCACCCATGGCTCCCCAAAGCCAGGACACGGGCTGCAGAGCAGGAACACAGGCAAGGGGCAAAATCTGATCTAACTAACAAATATGGTGCTTCCATCCATCTAATGGGCAATTTATGAAATGCCTTGACATCCTACGCAAGCCTAAAACATTACTTGTTGATGTAATCCATATCCACATTGAATGCCCACCAGTTCAGCGCAGACAGAACCCACTCAAGTTAAGCAGATTCCAGGATGTGCCAAATAATGTTAGAAACAAGAATCCAAGGAGCCAGTACTTGTCAGTTAACAAGCTGACACAGGAATGCATTTTTGATAGCTGCTCAACACGTGATTTTTTTTATTATTTTTGAAAATATCTAATTTTGATCCCTGTAAGCAAGAACTCCTAAAAAAACCCAACAAAACAACAAAAAAAACCCCAACCAAACAAAACATCCAACCAACCCCACACAATACCAGTTAGCTGCTGCTTTTAAAATTACAGAAATATTTCAATAATGCACTTTTTAAAATCTTAACAGGCAAGTATGAGTAAGTTTTCAAATGGCACAGGAGTATGTATTATACTGTCTTCCTCATCATTTCTGACTGCATTTTCTAGGAAAAATTTGATTCTGTCCATAGTCAAAAAACCCACTGCTTCCACACCCTAGAAGACAACTAAATGAAGACAACTAATTTCAAATTGTCAGGATCTGAATACAGGCTACAAAATGCTGCCAATATATTACAAAGCCAAAACATTAGGTTGAAACTAATTGTGTTATTTATTGCAACAGAAGGATTTCAGGTGTGTATGCTCTTTCTTCAGTGATTTTTTTGCAGTAAATGCTTTCCACATTCTTGTATAAATTTAAACATAGCATGCTACAAAAAAACCTATTCTACATCTAGTGCTTTATGATAAAATTTTCAGCAAATTACACAATTAGGTGCTTCTTCCCACCCATACTTTGGCTTTCTAACCAGTACCCAACCTCAAAAAAACCCAAAACTAATTAGATGAAAAGACAGAATGTAATCGTAAAAAAAATAGAAACCTATTAGCTTTTAAATAATTCCCACATTACTAGGGGCACCAAAACTTGCCTGTGAAAGAATAAAGAGAGAGGAAGCTGAGTTACACCAGCAAATTGCAGCTGCCAGATCTAGGCTGGGTTTTTATCCAAATGACTTGATGGAGAAGGCAGGGTTACTTGCTTTCTCTGAAGGACATACCATAAATACCTGGAGTTAAAAAGAAAGGAAAAGCAAACCAAACCCCATGTCAAGAGACATGTCTTGCCCTGAGCTGAGCCCACTCCCAACACCTCGAAATAGAAGCCCACTGCTCCTGCATCCCGAGGGCACAATCAGCAGGTGCTGGCACATCACTGGGAATTACAATACCCAAGAGGAGTGCAGTCTTTTTTTCACAGAATCACAGAATCACAGAATCCTAGGGGTTGGAAGGGACCTCGAAAGCTCATCCAGTCCAACCCCCCTGCCAGAGCAGGGTCACCCAGAGTCCATCACACAGGAACGCATCCAGGCAGGGTTTGAATGTCTCCAGCCAAGGAGACTCCACAGCCTCTCTGGGCAGCCTGGTCCAGTGCTCTGGCACTCGCACAGGAAAGAAGTTCTTCCTGAGATTCACATGGAACCTCCTGTGCTCCAGTTTCCATCCATTGCCCCTTGTCCTATCATTGGTCAGCACTGACAAAAGCTTGGCTCCATCGTCCTGACCCTCACCCTTTACATATTTGTAACCATGGATGAGGTCACCCCTCAGCCTCCTTTTCTCCAAGCTAAAGAGCCCCAGCTCCCTCAGCCTTTCCTCATAAGGGAGATGTTCCACTCCCTTTATTTTAAAGATTAGCAAAAGGAAGTCAGTTAGCCTATGATGAAGTTATAATTTATCTCTATGTGATGCATTTTGTGCTCACTGAAAAAAACATTAGGTTTGGGGCCTTTTTTGCATTCAAGGGGCTGGTAGCCAAGTGCTCCATCAGCTGTGCCAGCCCCGGCAGTCTGCAGCTCCCCTGCACGGTTCCTAACACACCCCACAAATAAAAGCACCAGAACAGCACAGCCACTTGCCAGATTGCCACGAGAACAAAAGTACAGCAGGTGGCCATCCACAACTCCAAATTAAATCATACACCGCTCAGAACTTTATACCAATCCCTGTGTTGGGCTGTATCTGTTTAATGTTACTCTTCATCCTCAGCTTTCAAAATGAAAAGAAAATGCGTTTTAGTGACATGCGACCCATGAAAACAGACACTGATCCAAATGGTATTATTCAGCACTCAATAAACAGAGAAAAACTACCGTGTCTCTTTCCCCTGCTCTCTCATTTTTTTCCCTTTCAATATTTATTAAGTAAACCAGTGCTTATCTGGAATAAATCCCTAGGCTCAGGGACACACCAGGTGGTAGATTGGGCTAGTTTTTCTAGTAACAGATGGCTCAAACATTTTATGACAAACGGACATGGGACTATTGCTAGTCAGACCATCTTTCAGTTACTTCTTTGTACACCAGTAGCACCTCAGGCACTCACCCCGACAGGCACTCGCCTGAGCCCCAGCAGAGCCGGCTGCAGCAGCCTGGGCACCTGCTCCCTGCAGCAGGAGCAGACGCCGGGCTCTGGGAGCAAATCCAGTGCTTGCCAGTTCAGACAAGAGAAACCTGGAAACACTGGTTCTAGAGAGATGCTACAAAGTGCAACATATGCCTTGTACGTTAAAATGTAGTATTTTATAATTTACTTTTCCTTGCTCATTGTCTTACCTGTCTGCATTCAAAGCAACTGCTATCAGCTACTTTTAACCTGAAGTAGGAAAGGAATTTTTTGGCTTACTCACTTTGCTGTGCACCATAAGGGAAGATTACTTGGTTCATGTGAATTGAAGAAAAATGTTCAGTCACTACAATTACGCTAGTCTTGATAAACAGAAAGAGAGAGCTAACCAGAAAATAAAGCACTAAATTCTCTGTTACTTCAATGCATTTCTCACCGGTAATTTAATTCCAATAGACTGGCACCTGAAATGCACACTGTAACACTCCCTGCCAGGTCATTCGAGGGGGATGAGGACAGCACAGAGGACACCCCAGCCATATCCACACTCCTCCCTTCTCCCTCCGGGAGGGACTCAGGAAAAACATCTTCCAATCTCGTGCTGGCATTATTATTATGAAATCTGAAATAGCATTTTGCATCTATTTTGCAAAGGTTAATAATATGCTTGTAATATTTTTAGTGATATGACATTGCTGAACTGATGTGACAAGAGTCAGATAGATCTAAAAATCATCTCAATCCCCAGTTACAAGGTACTGTTGGTCTGGAGTTTTGTTTTCTTGATTTTTTTTCTTATTTGTTTATTTTTATATAAAGGGCATCCTCACTTGCAGAAGTGAAAAGGCCAGGAACTACAAAGCTTACTACCTAGGAGAAAGGGCTAAAGGATGGAAAACCAGAGGCAGAAGCTTGAACTCTTTTTATACCCCTAAAAATACATTAAGGGTTTGTTGGATTTTTTTTCCTAAAATAAATTTAGTAACCCGAGACTAGACAAAACTTGTTTCACATGCAGAGGCACTAACAGTATGTAAAATTGCATGGCATCAGAGAAAGAGCATTGATACCAGCATTTTGTACTGGTTTTGATGTCTTCAATCTGTTGTTTTCCTCTTGCAATACTATTGATTTCCATTCCTCTTACTATAGTAGCTACCTATCTCAAAAAAAGAGGCATCAACTCAGAAGGATAATTTAAAACAGTTGCATAGTCTACCTGATATTTAAGAAACAGAAATGGATAATACATGAGCGCTGTTGAGATAATGAATCACTGTACTAAACCAGATCATATTCTTCAATTTCCCACCTGTTCCAGATAAAATATTTATATAAGTTTCACTTGTTATTTTAATAAGAAATTTGTATCCCAGTTTTGGTATCCAGACCCATGCTACAGCATTTTTAGCAGTGCTGTATAATAAAATTGAACATTATAAAATGTATGTTGCATTAAGACACTATCACACTCCTCTGATGAGATACACAAGCCAAGTCCAAAACAGACTGTACTTAGTTCTATCCAAATAGCACTTATCTTTCAAGAAAAAAACACCAGTGAATGCCCAGTTGTCTTTTCTTGTCAAGAAATTAGTATCTCTGTGTTGCATGGGTATATCTAGGATTGTTACTTATACAGTAACTTCCTGGCAACTGGGAGAAATTGTGTAAAATAGTCTACAAAACAAGGGTTGCAAGAGGAATGTGGGAACAAAAAGGCCATGTTTCTGCAGTCCTAACTATGAACCAGCAGAAGATCTAGTCTTTCCTCCACAACCCTCAGTCTGGGAGTCAGGCAAAGTGGACCTCAGACCGATGAAAGGAAGATGCTTTGAGGACACACCACCTTCGTGAACTTTAAGGGCCCACCCGACATAGTGGGAGGGAGGAGACAGACAGATGCTCATGCCTACCAGTAGTAACTAGCTTATCCCAATTTCACTGCTTTCACATACTTATTGAAAACAGAATGGCTCTCTGTGAGGCTAACAGCAACACTGAACAGCAATGTATTTACACACTGGCCTGGACCAGCCTGGAGCAGTTATCAAAGCAGGGGTCAAGGATGCAATTCTTGCATTCTCAAGCTCCAGCAGGGGTCATTTTTCCCCAAGGCCACTAGTAAAGGTAGCTAGACAAAATTGCAGAGGAAAGAGCATATGCACTACTGTTTATTCAATGTAAGTTTTGCCAGCCCTGTATCAAGGTGGGGTGGTCTTGCAGTTTGTTAGCTAGTCTTCCTGGCCGTAAAAACTCACCTCTTTTTCTCACAGTGATCAGCCAGCCTACCTATTACATGATATTTAGAATGGTATTATACATGTTACACTACTATGTAGTTTTCCAGGGAAAACAAATACTTTGAGTAGTGAAGAATTCAGATTGCAGCAAACAAAGTAAGCAAACATTGTATTTGTACACCTGTGCAGGTTCAGCCCATCTTTGCCTTTTATCCCTTGCAGCTGTAAGGCTAGACATGCCATTTGACAAAAACCAGGATGATACTTGCTTACAAGACACAGGGCTTAAAACTGCTTGCCTAGCTTGTAGCTTGAGGTGCACGCAAATACTTTTATTTGATTCTGAAGAGTCATTTTTTAACTGCACTTTGTAGCTACACTTTAGTAAGTTGTACAAATTCCCAGAGACATTCTAGCAAAGCATTTTCATGCACCAAAATACAAAGAAAAATATAAGAAACGTGGTAGTAGCTTTAACAATGTTTAGCACAGACAGGAGAAAAGCAAGAGACTGTCTCATATTCTCCACCCTTGTCAAGTGACTCCTATCCCTACACCTCTCGGCGGGGCATATGTGTAGCTAATTACGTCCGTACTTGCTCCAAAGTGCAGGCTGGGGCACAGCTGCACTCTGATAGTGCTCACAAGGAAATGGAGGTGGGAGGCCAGCTTTCAGTTTCCAGCCTCAGGTCAAGCTTGTCACTCACTCACTGAATTTAAATCAACAAGGGCATGGCAGATCAGATCAGCCACCTGTCCTCGAGGGCTGGATACACAAACGCACACTGACTTTCTTCCTTTCCAGCCTGATTTTTAAGTACCCAAAAAATGGAGTAGGAACACACAAAAATCTAACTTGTTCTTTAGTAAGCCCTTACTTTGACATCAGTCTGTAACAAAGGATTCAATACCAATAGCTGATTGTATTCCAGACACACAGGAGCTTGCCTTGAGACACCGCTGAAAGACAGGACGGCACAATCCTTGACACAGAAAAGAGAAGGGAATGGATATCCTAAAACCCACCAACTTCGTCAACTAAGAGCTTTCATACCTGTTAACACTTAAGGAAACAAATTCTTTAGCCATAGAGGCAGAAACAAGCTTATTAAAGGGTTAAAGATGTATTGAATATTTTAGAATAGTTCAGTTGGAAGGGACCTGCAATGACCTGGTCCATCTGCCTCCTTCAGAGCTTCTCCTGCCTTTTCCTGAAATTGAGATGGAAAGCACAAACATTCAAGATGCAAAAATCTCAAAATAGTAAATTGACAAATTATACTCTGAAATTCCTGCTTTAAGGATTAAGTAATTTCATTTTAGAAATTGTACTTTTAGGAAGAAAATGTCTGTAAACAATTAACAATTATCTTGTTTACTTATCCTGCTGTCTTTTGGGGGGGGGTTTTTTATTTGTTTGTTGGCTTGGGGGTTTTTTTGCTTAGCTTTTTTTCATCATGCCTCCCAGCCAGCATTATAAACATGGCCCTCTGGCCTTACTCCATAATGAGAGCACTTAAAAGTGCCTATGCTTCTATCCTGCTACCTTCTTTTCTTAAGAAAAGGACAGGCAATATTTACAAGTATCAAGACTTTTGAGCAAAACCAAACAAGGGAAGAGCATTGCTCCAGACTAGCTGTGGGAGCTAAAAAGCAGTTTGTCACTGAGAACATTTCTATTTGTAAGAGCATTGTTTTCCAAATCAGCTCTTGTTGGCTCTGCTCTTTGACATAAGACAAACCAAAAGAAAACAAAAATCCCTCTCCTGTTCAGTCAGATAAGTTCTTGCCCCCCCAAAAAAACCCCGAACACTTGAAATGACATGTACATACACACACTCCAGAGCTGAACTGGCACATTCTCCTGGCCTCAAAAAACAAGTTTTTGTTATATCTGCCCTGGAATAAGACAGGTTAATGTAGTCATCTAAAAAGATGTCTTCCAAATCCCTTTACCAACAAGGTGGCTGCATAGAATCACAGAAAAATCCCGATCAGACAAGAACTCCAGAGACCCCCTTAACTTCCCATCTAGTTCCAAAACCTGCTTAAAGCTGGGCTAGCTCAGAAGTTCAATAATGAAACCCAAAGTTGCCCAGTTGAGCTTTGAGCATATCCGAAGATGGAGACTCCCCAGAGATGGATCCTAGCCTCTCCAGGCAACCTGTTCCTGCTACTTATCCCCTTTCACCATGAACATTTTTTTCTTTATAACAAATCAGAATTACAATAACATCATTACTACCATTTTTCCCATTACTACATCAGTCTTGCTGCCAGACCATTGACTCCTGTCCTATCACTGGGCTCCTTGGAGAAAATCTGGGTTTTTCTCTGTAGCTATAAATTAGGCAGTTGAAGACAGCAATAAGATCTCAACTCCAGCCTTCTAGTCATCTCAACAACCATTTGATAGATTTCCTGCAGCTTGTAGATATCCATTTCGCCTTCAGGAGCCTGAAACTAGGCAGTTTTCCATCTCTATTCTCCCAAATGGTAAGCAAGAATAATAATTTCCATCAGTTCGTTGGCTACACTCTTGCAGCTGAGCTGCTGGCCTTCATTGTTGTGAGGGCACACTGCTGACCCAACCTGGTGTCCACCAGGTTCATTTTCTTCAAAAACCAAAAAACCCCAAAAAAAACCAAACAAACAAACAAAAAAATCATAAAACCAAACACACCAAAAATATCCCACACACAGAACAAACCCAAACTCACAAAGCTTCTCCCCAGACAATCAGTTCCCAGCCCCCACTCACGTGGGGCTGTTCTGTTCAAGATACACGTGTTTTCACTGAACCTCAGGAGGTTCTGTTGGCCCATTCCTGAAGCTTGATGAGGTCCCAGCTAATCACAGGCCACTGTGCCATCAAATATGCTCCTCCCTTTGATGTCATTTGCCAACATGGTAAGAATGCTCTTCATCACATTGTCCACAACAAAGAAAAAATGTTAAGTAGTAACAACACCCAGTAAGCCCCACTCATATATGCATTATGACCATGCACTTTCAAAAAGCCACTTAGAGTGACCAGGCTGTCACTATTAATTAAAAAAAACAGCAAACAGAGTAAGATTTATATCTTCGCTTAAGTGCACAGAGTTGAAAGGTCCCACACTGTTACAAGTATGAAAGATTAAGAATAGCTGACTAATCCGCTGTGTAAAAAACAAGTAGCAAACAGCCAGCTATGAAGTGCCCAATATCATAAATTCAAAATTAATAATCTTCAACTGATATTTAGTATTTGCATAGCCAAAAATTGTGAGTTGATGCAGTGAGAGTGTCAGTATACAGGCAAGGCTGCCCTGCCATTACTGTAACATAGGAAGGGTGCACAGAGACCACATGGTCCTCAAACAAGGACTAAGGAGAAAAAAAAGCTTCACCATATCCAGCTGAAAATATGATCATAAAACTAAACTGCTTAACACTGACATACTAAAACTATGGAGAAGGGGTGCAATTTTGACCCACGCTTGAGTTCTCTAATGTAACAATGATAAGGGTCAACCAAGGGTGATGTGGCTCCACACCTCACTCTACTGCATTGAGACCCTGAGTAACAGCAGCAATGCAGAGCAGGACTCTGCTGTCCCTGAATTGTATGAACATACCGAAACACAGCATCCCATCTCATAGGCATTACCGTGTGAAAAAAAGACAGCAAGTTGACTTAAAAAAAGCAGGAAGAAACAGAGGATGTAAGAGCCAGCAGCCACAGGGGCGCGTGATTGCACAGACCAGCAACAGCACAAGTTTCTTGGCTCTTCTAGATTATGTTTCCATACAGCTTTTGTAGCAGTTTAACTACTGGTTTAACAAGATGCACAAGATTAACATGATAACAAATACTAGCCAAGCAACCCACAGTAAAAAGTGGCTTTTTATTAGCATGAAGGAAATACAAGATCCTTCAATACATGTTAGCAAAGACAAAGAAATTTCTCCCACGTTTTTGTTTTTCTTTTAAAATAAGAAAAAAAACACAATTCAGAGTCTCAAAAACATGACTGCATTCAGCAGCAAGCTCTGTCATAAAGAAGATTTTTTAAAAACAATGCTGCTGTACTAAGCATTGCAGTGGGACTTTACTAAGCTAGGTCCATTTCGTAGCTCTGCCACCAATCTCCTAAGGGACTTTGGTCAGTTCTCCTAATTTCTTGATTCTCTTGAAACAAAACTGATTATACTTTCCTTCCTCACAGAGCACATTAATTTCATTAATATTTGTTAGACACTGATTATACAAAATGCAGTTAAGTTTGTAAGTCCAGTTTTCTTTCTCAAAGCCTCACAATTCTATCAGTACCCTCATTTTTAAAACCTACTCTAGCTTCAAAGACAAACAACTGCATGGAAGATGCCCCAGGAAGCCTTCCAGACAAGCCAGAGCCAGACACCTAGGAAGAATACTCATGTTGAACATTTGCCTTGTTCCCAAATCACCTATAATTGGGTCATTAACAGCTAAAAACGCTTAAGAGACCACAGCTGCCCTTTATCTCACATCCTCTCACAACAGCCAAAACCCACAGTTCCTTTTTTGTCCATCCTAGAAGCCAGGTTTCCAAGATACAGCAAGAAACTCCACACAGAGAGCCAACATATATCAGGCAACCTCACTTTAGCAGTCCAGGTGTTGTCAAAGCACCTAAACAGATCATGTTTCATGACTTACTAAAATACTGTAATTTTCCATAGGAAAAAAGCAAGCCTTAGTGGAGGTAGGGGGACTAACAGTTTATTTTCATGCTAAACCTTGATGCAGTTTACTACTGCCTTGTTTAGTATGAGCAAATACAACAGATTTATCCAACAATCTCTACTTTTTTGTATCTTTAAATAAAGAAAAGTACGAGCATCCTAAAATTACCTGTTTTGGCCAAGGAAATACACAATGAGTTACACAAGAAGCTTAACATCCAAATGAATTATCAGGATAACGCTTAAGCTGCTGAAAATGTATGTGTTAACCAAGGAGTCCTGGGGGTAATTCCCCTTTCAGTCCCACCACATGTCAATTACTACCTAGCATTTTAAGTTTTAAATTTTCTTTCAATACTAATGGGTTGCTGCAATTTTTGGTTCTCCAACTGACAGAAATTTCCGGAAATCACAAAAAACTTTCTATCGTTAAAAATCTTATCAATTAGGGCTGGACTAAACCATGAACAGCATTCCAATTCCAGTGTCTGCATTCTTTTTTGCTCAATTTTGAAGTGCTCAATAATGGATTTCTAGTAACGTGAAGCACCACACTGCTAATTAATTTCAGCAAACCAAGGGAGCCAATTCATGGCTACAAAAAATGTTAGTGCATTTTTCACCCATTCCTGTTCCATGACAGTGGAGAAAACACGGATAATTTTCCTAACATAGTTCATTAGTGTAGAGGGAGGCTACACCTCTGACCTGAAGACATAACCGAGGGAGGGTCCGTGGAGGGAGAGACCAGTTGAGACAGTTTGAAAAATGCTTTGAGCCATATTCAACTCAAGTTACAGCAATGCTTTCGCTACCTCCCGTCTGAGTGCAAACCTCCCTCATGACTGTTTTGGCTGTTCCCTCCAGTAAAAACACCACACCTGTATCCCACACAACAAAACACATCTCAACTTTGCACTCCAAAAGCTCTGTCCTCCTCAGCCTGCTCACTCCAGGTACCTGCATATACTCGACACTCCGGGCTTGGCAGCTGCTGTACAGCTTGTGTTTTGGGTTTTTTGCTTTAGAACAGCAATTATTTGCAGCACTTGACAGCTGCAGAGCTATGAAATGTCCTTTTTTTTCCTCCTAGTCTGTAGATAGTTAACCCTTGCCGTTTAAACTTTAACTGGTGAAAGGCGAGACAGATTTTCCTTCATTGTTTGAGCTCAGTGAGCCTTCCACACCAAGGTGCAACTGAAGCAGAAAAAGACCAAAACATATTAAATGTTGTCCTTACAAATACTGAGATAAGTGTATCGAGTACGAGTTACTTTTTCTGATTAAAACCTGAGCCCTACTTGTCAATTCCATTTGCAAAGTGGCAGCAATGACATTGGGAGCGTTTCTCAGTTTCAACCTTAAAATAATGTGATGGTTTAAAATGGTCAGGGTAAAACTAGAACCTATCACACTTTCTTTAACCATTGAATAGACTACAAGGATCACAAAAAAATAGCTCTGCAGGGGCACTTCAAGTCACTGTGACTACGGTTGTTCCTGAGTTAGCTGGCCTATTAATTAGTCATAACCAAGACAGCATTTAAAAATGCAATCTGTTGAGCTTTAACTATTCCACTCAGTTATGAAACTCTGCTCCAGAAGGCACCGAGCTGTTTCCTTAAGAAACCATTAACATTTGGTAAATAAAGCGTATCTGGTAACTCTACCTCCATCTGCAGGAAAACACACAGCCCTGATTACCTCTCTCCACCACCTGCCAAGCGGTTGGGTTTGCAGCTTGCTGGGGCAGAGGCCGGGGGCAGGAGAGGTGGCCTGAGAGACTCCGACATCTCCACACCTGCCGGCCTCACCTCTGCTGAAAGCCCATCCTGGGCAGAGTGGCACTGGCTCCATACCTAACTGCTTCTCACTCCCAGGCACACCACCTCCAATCTGCCTAAAAAAGCCCAGAGTTCACTACGTTAAACAAGCCTACCCCAAACCAGTCACAAAGATTTACTCACTTCTGTACCTTCCCCTGAGCCTTACCTTTTTGAGCCTGAATCATTTAAGGCTAGTGTTGGTTTGTTTTCCTTTATCAAAATCACTGAACACACAGTGCTATGTACTTCAATATTTTTTCCTTGCAGAAATATAATTGCTTTATTAGTTGTCATTTTAAAAGAATTTTAGGATTGCCAAACTGAAGTCAGGTAGTACTCAGCTGCTGCACTTAGATTGCTTGCAAAAAGTCTATTCTAACAGTTGGCCAACACCTTTTATTTCAGCTTAAAACCCCTCCCCTCCAGAAGGCTGAAATTTCCAAAGTACCTAATTAGTTCTGGAAACTTCAGCAAGAAATCATAACTCCCTAGAATACAAACTCTCTTCCAAGAGTAAGACTGACGATCCAGTACAATGATACACAGTGTTTTGCCAAAGATTTTTTAAAAGTTAGGGTGACTTTTCTTAATAGCCAGATTTCAAGATGGGCAACAGAATACATGTACATGACAGACATGCCTTCTGCCAACACAATGATTAAAAACTCATATTTGGCCAACTTACAAGCCTCTGAAAAACTGCAGGTACAGTAGCTCAGCAGAAGGCACCGATTTCAACCATGTCCTTCAGAGACTGACTGCAACCGAGCATCCAGAGAGGACAACTTTCCCCTCCTTCCCACAATGCAAGGATGAAAGGCTGCATCCCAACTACCCAAACAGAGCAGGGAGCCTCTCCTGCCTCCTCTGCTCTCAGTGAATCCAGACTGTTCAAGCAATAGATGAATTGCACAACACAAATGCAGAGTAGAGGTGAACCAGAGAAGGGTGATGGGGAAAACAGCAACTGGCTTAGCAGCCTAGGAAAGAGGTTACAGAGATGCACAGAGTGTGGTGTCATGTAATAAAGTGCTGTTGGTTTGTTTTCTAACCTACAAAGTGATGCACACAAAACTGTGGTCAAAACACATTATTTAGGTTGCAAAGTCAAGCAGTCAAACTGTAAAAATGTCAGAAGTGAGGTTGCCCCTACACATCAGATCTTCCTCCTTACAGTCTGTTCACAGTGCACTTCTGTTCTGTGCAATTGTACAGGCTCACACATTTGCCCAGGACTCCCCTCTCACCTGGTACTGGATGGGATGGGTTTCCAGTTCGTGTAATGAGGATAACTGCAATTTGTACAACCTTTCTAACAGTCATGGCAAAAGCTAAATATTACACAATTTAGTGGACTCCAAAAAGAGAAAACACTGTGAAGAAACCTAGTGAAGATACCTGATTGTCCAAAAAAATCCCCAAGAAAACCCAAAACCACAAACCCACCCACAACCCACTTTTGAAGGATGTTTCTTCCCCAGAACTAATTTCTACTTCTAAATTGCCGCTGTCTGTCTTCAGGAACACCTTGCCCTCATGGTGCCTGCCAGATTTGTGAAAGCAGCTCCTGGGCATGGAAGGTCACAGCTAAAGGTTCAGAATCATCAAAGCTTCTGACAGAAGCACATGACTTTGAGAGTTGCATGTTGGATGACTAAACTCAGGGATACATTTGAACCTGGTCCCGCTCGCTAGGTCTTGAGTGTACTAAGAAAAAAACAATACTATGAAGCTCTGACCACAAAGAATACTGCAAAAGTAAATGAATCCATTTGTGTAAAGCACTTGCATAATACAGTGATGGGAAGCACAGAAAAAAACCTAAGGAAATTAAAAATCCTGCCCTCCGACAAGACTTTACAAGTTTTAACAAATATTAAATACCAGTAAATGGCACCTCAGAATGCGCAGTGAAGTTGTGTCACATCACTGAATATGTCAGTAACCTTCTGGAAAAAACAGCATGTAAACATTGAATAAGAACTGTCATAAGGTTAAAAAAAAAAAAGGCTGCATAGGTGTTCTTCATTTTGATCTTCACTTCAGAATGTTTGATTTTGCAAATTCAATAATATTCTTTCTAGCTATACACACAGAGCCATGACAGAGAGTAACTATCAGGGACAGAATGAAGGCTGTGCAGAGATGGTTACTGACCAAAGCTTTAGGCTTGAAATTAAAAGACAAGCAGAACTCAAGTTATAAAGCTTACCAGTTGACCTTAGTCCTTCACACCACAAACTTTTGTTCCCTTTATTTTATTGGGTTTTATGGAAGACTAAAGAACTGCTTTAAAGAATTGAAGAAAACTTTAAGAACATTTAATATGAATTTTTTGACTGTTAATTCTGCTGTAGGTGCAATAACATCCAGTATAGAAGTAGTGACACCTTAAACCATCAGAGATGTTTCTGACATCCTAGGGGCTAAAAATTCGACTGAAGCCATCAGTTCAACAGATTCCAGGCAAAATAGTGGTGTTACAGTAACACACTTCAAGAATAAAACACAAATACTTTGGTTTGGTAGGGGGTTTTTTTCCCTTCTCCCTTGCAGTCATTTTCTATCTATCAAAGCAGCCATTAACATTCCTATTTCAAATTCACTCTTCTGTGTTTCTTTATTTCTACACGCTGGCTTTTGTCTTGCTGAGATAGCTCTCCTGTGACATAACAGAATGCGTGAAATACAAATAGAAAAGAAACAACTTTATTAAAGTGTTTATACACACTTGACTTTTTTAAAAAAATAAATCTGTTAAGTATTTAGCTAGAGATCATTTGCTGGTAAATACTTGCCTCTGAACACATTCTGTGGGAACAGCTACAAGACAAAACACCTGCTCCTAATTAGAAGCATTTGTGATCGCATACTTCAATAAGAAAGTATCTTTTACTGATATATTGAGGTTAGGAATTGGTTCTGATATCTGTCATCTGTTTGAATGAAGAAACTGATCCTCAAAGACCTGCAGAGACGTTTACAGATTTACCATGTTCTATGTAAAGCAGAAGTCTACCCTCTTAAGCCTGCCACATGTGAAAAATTTGCCAAAAAAAGGGTGCAATTTCTAACAAAAGGGAATTAAGTTTTGAAAGATAATCTGATACTTTCCTAAAGATTTAGTGCCACAGAAGATATTATCAAAATCTCCTTAGTATTTCTTTTAAAATACATGATCATAGCTGCTTTTCACATAAACCAAGAGAATTCTGCAGACACTAGAGACCTGACATTCCCCACACAAATGTATTTCCTGGAATCATCTGGCATCTATCACCTTGGCACGAGCTAAACCTTCTACATGCGTGCTTCACCTTCTACAAACCACAAATAATTTCTGCTTTTAATCTGACAAGACAGTTCAGACTGGCTTTGCCAACGTTTCTAAATGACTACCAGCCATGAGACCTTCAGAGTTAAGGAGCAGATGGTTTGTTAAGTTTGCACCTTTTGAGGAAATCTTATTTGGAGATCAGAGTTAAGTTCCAATCTCTGGAAATTAAATTGTTAAACACATCAGCAATTTATACCCTGAGATCACTTTACATCAGGAAGTAAGCTTGTATCACACTTAGCAGGCCTCTCTACAAGTGACTGAATGGGAATTTTTCAATGCCTTTCCTTCCAGTCTTCAGTAAGGAACATCTGTAAGCTGTTTGGGATTCCTTTTCAAAATGAGCAAACAGGATGGAGGCAGTTCAGTACCATGAAATTTCATTAGTGGTTTTCAAATATTGATAATATGGATGATTAGATCAACACAGAGTAACAACTTTGATTCAGCATCAGGCGATGGTTGTAGTACTTTCCAATGGATTTTGTATACACCTAATGAGGCATTCCCTCCCCTCCATATTTTAGACGGAGTTCCAACTCAGAGTTAAACAAGAATGCAAATTTTATAATGTGGTAACCCCTAACAACAGAAAATGAGCATATGTTTATGGGAAAATATTTTGAGTATTAAACTAACAAGTAATTTATGAGTCATGCATGACCTCCCCTGGAAATTGCCATAACAAAGTGATAATTGTAACCACAGACAAAGCTACCCATGCTTCCTACTGCTGTGGCTCTTACCAACCCAATATCTTGTTTTGTAAGGCCACCAGGTAAGTCTGGAACACACAATGGGAAGTTATTTTAATTGTCTCTTCACTAATGACTCATTACAGTAGGTGAACACCACATTCAAGATAACACATTGTGTTTCATCCTGGCTACAGTCAGAGTTACAATCGCTAAATCGTCTGGAATAAAGTTCATTCCAGATCCACAAGGAAGCAGGAGCAGGGGAAAACCACTTTGTTTAAGAATTTAAATTCCCTAATCTTTCTCAATGACACCACTTTTAATAAACAAAGTAAAATTTTGCTCTCAAAGAGACATCTAACAACATCCTTGGGTGGTAAAAGCTATACATAATCGGGAACCTTGAGAGAAAGATATTATATATATATACACACATACCAGGGGATATATACATTCAATATATTATATATATATACACATAAAAACATTTTTTTAAGTAATACAAGCTCCAGCACTTGATGTAGCAGTATTTATTTTGATGGCCATATTACAGGCCCAGAATAATGGGTGGTTTGTTGTTTGGGATTTTTTTGTGGGTTTTATTCAACTGCTAAATGCTGTATGCCTCTGCAGACATCACGAATGCACAGATCATCACATCCAGCCCCTGCTGATGTGCAGGGTAAAGCAATGAATAAATGAAGCTACTTAAACTGCATGAAGAACTGTCATTTTCTGCACATGCAACAGGAACAGGGAATCTGGATAATCCACAAAGTGCAGTACTACCTAGAATTGTGCTATAGGTGGCTGATGCAGATGATGAGGAAGAGGGACTATTTGTGTTAGCCATTGCCTGGTTATGTATGACTGCTCAGAACATAACTAACGCAGATAAGGAAAACAGACAAGAGACCTATGGAATGACTGATAAAGATCCCCACTTATATGTTCCAGTTGTACTTATTTAACTTCTCAACCTGCATGGACGCTAATATCTGTGAACAAAATAATTTAACATAATTATATCAACTATCAAAAACTATAAACAAGTATGTTTTAAGCTAATTTTAAAGAAACATTTAAACAGTTTCAAGAATTTATTTGAAGTGCTTTGTTTAAATACAATAGAAAAAGCAATTGTCCCATGCCATTTTTGAGTATTCTCATGTTTTCCATCTATGATACAAATTCCCTACAATCCAGATTTAACCTAAGCCTTCCTAATACCCAGGTACTCATCTTGTAAAGCCTTGTGAATCCCAGGAAACAATGTATTAGAAACTATGCTAGAGTATTTAATAATGCATATCATCTAAGCATGGCTGTCTTCAAACTTCGTATGCTAGAATCAAAGAATCATTAAAGTTGGATGAGACCTTCAAGAAAGATCATCCAGTCCAGCCTACCTACATCACCACTAACCCACATCACCCAGTGCCACATCCAGACGCCTCTTGAACACCTCCAGGGATGGTGACTCCACCACCTCCCTGGGCAACCCATTCCCACACCCAATCACCCTTGCAGTGAAAAATTTTTCCTAATGTCCAATCTGAATCTCCCCTGCTGCAATTTAAAGCTGTTTCCTCTCGTCCTTTCACTATGGGCACAGCAGAAGAGACTGACCCCTGCCTCACTACAACGTCCTTTGAGGGAGTTGTAGGGAGCGATGAGGTCCCCCCGGAGCCTCCTCTTCTCCAGACTGAACAGCCCCAGCTCCCTCAGTTGTTCCCCATAAGACATGTCTTCCAGTTCCTTCACCAGCATTGTTGCCCTTCTCTGGACATGCTCCAGCACCTTGATATCTTTTTCGAAGTGAGGGGACCAAAACTGAACAAGCCCTCCTTTCAGTGAGATGAGAGATTTGTTCCATTTCAATGTCTCATTTCAATGATGTTTCATTTCAATGAAGTGAGATGTTCTCAGCTCTCCTTTCCATGAGAAGGACGGGTTATATAGGATGACAGAGAGCATGGCCTTGTAGAGCAGCTCAGTAAGAGGTCCAGAAGCAGAAGTGGAACTGTTCATCTGTGGGCATGGAAAGCTATTTTAACAGAAGTTTGCTGCTTTATTTCAAGAGCTGTCTCAGGGTTCTTGAACAGTTACTGTAATGTACAAACACAAGCACACATCTTCACTGCCACTGCAACTCAAGTTCGCCAACAGTTAATAATACTTTTCTTTTTTTCCCACCTGCAGGCTGGAAAACAGCCCTGTCAATGTTGATTTGAACAAGAGCTTAGAGAAATAGGATAGATGCTTAAAACCATGCCCAAGCAAGAGAGATGTGATCCCAGATCAGCATGGGACCTCCTGAAATTTCCAGAGGTGCCTTTAATGTTGGTGCTGTGACAGCTTTCAAAGACTTAATTCAAGTAAAAATAGGTAAGGAAACTCCATAATTCCATCAAAATTAAAGCTAAAATTTATTTCTTTTCCCTGGGTTTCTAAGTGCTACATGGAGAAGATGAAAAAGGAAGTTTAACAACACACGCCTCAGAGGCAAACTCAACAGGATTTGACTGAAGGCATTACTCATTACTCCAAAACAGAAATAACAAGTTTTGCTTGTTGACATTTTTGAAAAGAATGAAAAAATACCAGATTGTTATTCTGAAATTCATCTCATGGCAGTTGCAGTAGCCTGTCATTAAAGGTAAGCAGGATGATGGGGAAGACAGAATGTAACCTTCCCCTGACTCTTCAGAAAGTAACAAGTGATGCAGGGAGCTCTGAGCTGAGCAGCGTGATCTCTGAGACTCATACCTTCAGTCAGCACCAACTCAAGTGAAAGACAATGCCTTCTTACCTCACCTTAACTCCAGGAACTTGATGTATTTATCAGTCACAGCAGATTTCAAAAATGGAGACATTGCACAAATAACAAGGGTCCTGACTAGGTAACTGCAGTGAATTGACTGATTCATATTTGGAGAATTTTTTTCTACCTCAGCAGCAGCCTGTATTATACAAAATATGTATTTAATTCACAAAATACATATAAAAGAATCAAACACACAAGTTTCAAATGTGACAATGGAAAATGCAATTAAAAATATATTAAAACACACCCATTCTTAGTCAAGTATGGTCTTACTGCAGTCTGTTACTGAGATTTGTAACAAAAATATTATGACTGGTATGATTAGCAAACAAATAGGGCTGCACAGGTGCGGAAGCTACAGAAGGAACAGAAGGAGGGACATAAAAAGGCACGTGTTACCAGCACATGAATTGTGCTGGTGATCTAGATCACTGCACCTCTGTATGCAGCTTCTCTGGACACCACGGTAAGAAAACAAGTGGCAGCCTAGAATATGGTTCAGTCTACAACCACACTAAAACAAAAAAGCTCAAGCCACTCACAGGTGACAGCAGAAAGATGAAGCAAAGCACTGAAGCTTTAAGATGATACCCCCAATAAGTAGAGAGAAGTAGATGAAGCAAACCCTAACACCTGCAGGTATCACACAGGAAAGAACAAAAGATCCTAACCTGCTAGGTACTCTACAGAATACAAAAAGCCCATCAAAATCCAACCTAAGGATGAAGGAGGCATTCCATGAATACATACACCATAGCACCTGACCATCACACACAAACACATCTCACTGCTTGTGAGTATGCAGCTATGAAACTGTGAGTTTTCTCAGATATCATCCCTTTCCCCGTAAGGTCTTTCAGTATTTTTGCTACAATACCACATCATTAATTCTCACAGAGGGGCCAGTGTACTAGTCAAAGATAAAAGTGGAATTATTCCTGCAGTGAGAGTTTCTGCAAATACCCTCAGCTTGGATTTCAGATTCATTTGATTCAGAAGCAATTCCTTCTATCTCTTAAAAGCAAACACTGAGACAAACATGCCACAACTAACAGATCAGCTTGTAACACTGATTAGCCATGCCCCTCTTCCATCTGCATTCCTGTATTGATGTATGTTCTTCCTTCTATAAACATTGAGTCCACAATTCTTACACCTGCAGGCTTCAGTCTATGGATAAATGAGTGTTCTAAAGTAAAGGCAGCACGCGTATTCCCACAGTGCAAAGTGAATGAACATGATCCTTAAAAGGAAAAACAAGCACTACACTGACTATTCTCACAGACAAATGCAAAGTGAATCCCTGTGTAGTTAAATAAAGATGGTTTACTAGTCCGATTCAATGGCTCAGTGTGTCCACATCACAGCAACAGATCACAGAATCACAGAATCACAGAATTCTAGGGTTGGAAGGGACCTCGAAGGATCATCCAGTCCAACCCCGCTGCCAGAGCAGGGTCACCTAGAGTCCATCACACAGGAACGCATCCAGGCGGGGTTTGAATGTCTCCAGCCAAGGAGACTCCACAACCTCTCTGGGCAGCCTGGTCCAGTGCTCTGGCACTCTCACAGTGAAAAAGTTTTTCCTGATATTCACATGGAACCTCCTGTGCTCCAGTTTGCATCCATTGCCCCTTGTCCTATCATTGGTCATCACTGTAAAAAGCTTGGCTCCATCGTCCTGACCCTCACCCTTTACATATTTGTAACCATGGATGAGGTCACCCCTCAGTCTCCTTTTCTCCAAGCTAAAGAGACCCAGCTCCCTCAGCCTTTCCTCACAAGGGAGATGTTCCACTCCCTTAATCATCTTTGTGGCTCTGCGCTGGACTCTCTCAAGCAGTTCCCTGTCCTTCCTGAACTGTGGGGCCCAGAACTGGACACAATACTCCAGATGTGGCCTCACCAAGGCAGAATAGAGGGGGAGGAGAACCTCTCGACCTACTGACCACCCCCTTTCTAATGCACCCCAGGATGCCATTGGCCTTCTTGGCCACAAGGGCACATTGCTGGCTCATGGTCATCCTCCTGTCCACCAGGACCCCCAGGTCCCTTTCTCCTACACTGCTCTCCAGCAGGTCAGCCAAGATTCCTTACAAAGATAAGATTCCTTACAAAAAACCAAAGCCAACCAAAGAACAAAACCAACAAAAAAACCCAAAATATTTACTGTGGGTCAGTAACAAAACATCCTATTGTGCAACTTGAGATCTCAATCCTGAGAAAAAGGTAACCCCGCTAAAACTTACTAGAAGCTTCTCATTGTCATTCAAGTCAGGCAAAGTAGGAAAAAAATTGTCGTCTTGAGAAGGTTTGTCTCTCCCTATTGCAAACATATTAAAATTAGAAACCAAAGAAAAATACAGAGAAGAGCACTACAGATCAGCACTGGAGAAGTAAACAAAACTCCTGCACACTGCAGTAATGATTTCCTAAATTCACTTCAAACATCTGGATACCCCAAATCCTCAGGACAGTTGCAAAGGTTAACAAAAGAGCACCAGAACTGTGTTATTTCAACAGCTTGTCCCTCCTGGGGAAAAGAAAGGCAGGAAAGAATCACGTACCACCAGCGACAACTACAGCTACTTGAAGCATGTTTTGAGAAGACAAAATCAAGCTGCAGTCTCTATCCTGCCACCTGCCATTTGCTCCTGAAGCCACAAGGCAACACGACATCTTTGGCAGGGGTGAAGCTGGTAGCAGCTGTGCCACCAGGACTTTCCCAGCAGAGAGCAAGGGAGATGAGAAAAGAAACAGAACAACTTGATCTGTTTTCCTCTCTTTACTTGAAAATACCGCACCAAGCCATGGACTCCAGCTGAAAACCTTATTATGTATACAGCCCGTCCCTTCAGTAAAAACATGGTCCCTGATAGTTTCCTTAGGACACGACAGTGTTGTCTTAGCGTGTGGTTTCTGAGCAATAGCCACAAGAAATTCAAGCGAGGCACACTACATCCCAAACACAGCACCAGTGAAGAATGACAACAGAGTGCGCAATACCTGGCTTATTCTAATTAAATGTCCTTCCTCCAATAATCATAAAATGTTGAGTAGCAATTTCACAACAGCTTAAAAATTTTGCAACAAATATACTTAACTGGTATCTTTTGTGTAACAGAAATGGAAACCACAAACTGAAGAGCATGTACTGCTTGCTATAAAAACTATGAACTGTTGACTTACAAAACATGTTGCTCAAGAGATATTTTAGCACTGTATTTAATTCATATTATGCCATTAACACTGAAAACCACTATATTTCTCATATGAAGCAAATAATACTGTTCCTCATGAGCATGTCAATTAGTGGAACAAAGAAAAAGCCCGTAAAAACTCAGCTGCCATTTAAATTTTTACATTATTAAACAAATGAGACATGTTAGCATCATTAGACAAAAGACTGACAAATCTGGGGTTTTCTTTCTTAATGTCTACAATAGGCCAGGGCCACTAGCAATGTCATCTTCTAGTCCTCTGGATCCTTAGAGATCTGTTGTCCAAGTTATGCTGGGGAGCTGCTACATTCATGACTGCATATGAAATACAAGGAATACTTTCCCATTGCAATAACATTCAGAAATTATGTTGATTTTTCCCCTCAGCCAAGCTCCATTTCAAGGGATGTTCATAAATTACCAAACACCTTAACAAAACCAGGTGCTCCACACCACCACCTGCAAGATGAACGGGGCTTGTCTTGAACTCACCTGTTAGCAATGAGCACCTCAGCTCACATCGTTACACACAGCCCAAACTAAGACTGCGCTTCTCCACATTTCAAAACATGAATTTTAGCATGTCAACAAATGGTGAATCCTACAAAGTTATCCCATTCTGAAGCCCCAGGTTTACCAACAGATTGGATTTATGTTATTTCAGGACCAAATCAGAAGCAACCCTGCTGAACCATAGGAAGGAAGGTCAAAACAAAGCCCGTGCAAAAGCACACATTAACCCATTTTCTAGAATGTATAGGTAGTATAGGTATAGTTATATATATACTATATATATAACTATATATATATGTATATATAGTTATATATATACTATACATACTATACTAGAATGTATAGTATAGTATAGGTATGTTACATGCACGCATACATATACAGCCAAATTCACAGGCCACAAATGCAACTACATGCAAAAGGACCAAAAGAGACATATAACTTCAAGTGTACATAAACAAAATAACCATGGCTTCCCCTTCACACACAGAAGCTCAGCAATTATAACTTGCATTTCACAAATCCTTAAATTTTATGGTCGTTACCTTGAAAGAACTTCCTGTATCAAATGTCTTTGCCAGCTAAGCCCAACCTGGTTCACATAACTAAGCTGGCAAATGTGTACAATACCAGCTGAACAAGGGATCTACTAACAACCAGAAATAAAATATGAAAACAGGAAATCTCAGAAAGTATCAAGTTCAGATACTAAAGCTCAAAGTGGCAGCACAGAAACTAAGGACAACCTCAAGTAAAAATCCCACTTTCTGCTGCTGTCTTTGGATAAGAAGTTACACATGCAGGACTCGGGTTTCAAGTTAAACATGGTATTTGTTTCTGGAATGATGTGAAAGGAGTTTTCATTGTACTTAGGATACATCCACAATTCAATCTTTTCTGACTCTAAATAACCTTTGTGACTCGCCTTTTTTTCTAAGTTACAGGTATCATAATCTACAGTTCCACAGACAAAAATATGTCATTTCATGCCTGGTGTAAGGTAAGGGCATGCAAGTCAGAAGTCTATCACAGAAACAGGCTACTCTAAAGAAATTCTTTTCATGAAAATACCCACAAGCGAAGACAAAATAAAAACTGGAGGCATATTTCATTTTTATGAGAAAAATCCATGCTATCCACTATGATAACAGGTATCCACAAACTGTTTCTACAAAGAGTTTTGCTATATTTTAGACAATTTTACTTAACACTGCCCTTTTGTAGAAAATGAGCCTCTGCATCTTCACTACTAAATTTCCCTTAAATCATTCTAACAAACTACAAGGCACCCAAGAAAAATAATTGCCTTCTCATATTTGAAGCAAATGTGTATACAGTCTGTTGGTTTGTATTTGTTATGTTGGTAGCTGGAGGCACTAATGAAGGTTAGTTTCCATTGTGCTGTGGGCTGTAAAACCAACACATGAAAAAGCTGATTATCTATCCTGTTAAAAGCACTTAGACATTATCTCTTAGAAAAATTCCTAATTCAAACACATCCTTGGAGTAAAACAATTCTGTGGTCAGCTGGTTCTTGCTGTTGGCCTGTGCTTCTGCTGTTTCTTCACTGAAGTTAAAAAAAGGTTTACAAATACTAGGAAATGTTGGCTAAAAAGGTGAATTCAAAAGAAATAGTTGTCTGTGTTCTTGTCCCTCACAGAAATGCAGCACACTGAGAATCAAGATAGCAGATGAGGCATTCAATGCCGAATGTGAACTGCTGTACTGCACTGGCAATATCTCAACTTACTTTGGCATACTTAGTCAAGGCAGAATCTCAGCACACCATCACAATCTATAGAGATGTGCATTAGACAAATTACAACAAAACTCTGTAAAATGCAAGAGGTTCATTGTATACAGACAAAACAGAAAAAACACATTATTTTTGCCCTTCCTAAGTTAGCTTCTAGCAGAACCATATGATGACACCCTTTCAGAAGTACTAAAGAGGATGCTTTTTCCACTCAAGCTACCCAGACAAGGAAGCATTTTCTGTTTTAGGACCAACACACATTATTTATTAGTAAATGGTCTTTTGAACTAAAACCAAACAAAACCCACACCTGTCAGTACGGACACGTTTAGACCATATTGACTTCTGCATCAATCCTGTTTCTGCATGCTTCCCTGTGCTTCCTTCCTAGGAAAAGTCAGGCCTGCTAGGACAACATCCAATATGCAGTTAATTAGATAAATATTCAAAGCTATCAACCACCTGCTTCCAGCTCTCAAGACATTAACCTTTCCTGCTCAGTTCATCTGCCTTGAAATGGTAAAATGAAACACATACAATATGCAAAACACTGATTCTGTAAAGCTCATATAACCCATCTTCAAACCATCTAATGAGCTCTTCTTCACTGTACTTCTTGTACATAATCAAAGCAAACCAAACAATTGCAGTTCTCTCCTGATGCTGTTTCACACCATTTCCATGGACCTCAATTAATATTGTGTCCTCTCTCAATAATTTTATTACATATCTGAGGCAAACCCAAAATGTCTTAGTCCCTCGCAGAGCACGAGCAATTATTTGGGTTACCTCCCATGAAAAAGAAAACAGAAATCCCCAGCAGACAGGAGATGAATGTCAGGTGGCAGAGGCAGAAAGAACCCTGACTGCACACCCCCAAATTCATTGCAATCCAGAAAGTTCAGCTAAAGCAATCCACTACTGGTCACAGTCTGCTGGAGTAAATCAGATAGTTTTCTGAGAAGAAGTACATACACCTAGCCTACTGCCTGCAGTCATAAAAAAAGCAAACTACGATGTCTTGGACTGCTTCAGTTTCCAGTAGTCTTCTGCTATCGCACCAGCATGGGACCCTCAAGCTCTTAACACAAATTGTCACCAGCTTTCTTTGCTTTAGCAAATTCAGCAAGAGCATTTTCCACTTGCAGCCATGCTGAATTACAAACTGTTAATATTCTAATTCGATTCCACTATCCACATTCCTTATCTTCATAGAAGCAGAGGCAGATTTTACTCTTTTCCACCCCATAGCACAAACTAGATTTTAAAACTATCTAATTAGTAGCTTGCTTTTTGAACTGCAAAGAAACAGAAAACACGCTGACTAGTAAGGACAAACTAGATGTTAACCTGCTAATCTGAACTGTGAGTTTAATTGCTCACAGAATCACAGAATTCTAGGGTTGGAAGGGACCTCGAAGGATCATCTAGTCCAACCCCCCTGCCGGAGCAGGTTCACCTA
>VZRW01002811.1:378005-415002 GCA_013398125.1 Aegotheles bennettii
CACTGTAAAAAGCTTGGCTCCATCGTCCTGCCCCTCACCCTTTACATATTTGTAACCATGGATGAGGTCACCCCTCAGTCTCCTTTTCTCCAAGCTAAAGAGACCCAGCTCCCTCAGCCTCTCCTCACAAGGGAGATGTTCCACTCCCTTCATCATCTTTGTGGCTCTGCGCTGGACTCTCTCAAGCAGTTCCCTGTCCTTCTTGAACTGTGGGGCCCAGAACTGGACACAATACTCCAGATGTGGCCTCACCAAGGCAGAACAGAGGGGGAGGAGAACCTCTCTTGACCTACTAACCACCCCCCTTCTAATGCACCCCAGGATGCCATTGGCCTTCTTGGCCACAAGGGCACATTGCTGGCTCATGGTCATCCTCCTGTGCACCAGGACCCCCAGGTCCCTTTCTCCTACACTGCTCTCCAGCAGGTCAGCCCCCAGCCTGTACTGGTGCATGATGAAGGAGCTTTAACCAATGTGTTAGAAGCTTACCACTAGCATATTCAGAATGAATTCAGAATTTCCCTTTGGTGAAGGGAAATCATTGTCCTCACCTTGATAAAACAGCTGAGACATTTTCAAATAGGTTTTAACATGCTTTTCATGCAAATGCCCATAATGTGAGACCAAGCACAATTTTGTTTACATTTCTCCCACCCCTCAAAAAGCCTCTTCTTTAAAGACTGATTAAGTAAGAAAACTAAGCTGAAACTTCTAGCCCAAAACGGTATCTCCCTATTCCTGATCCTTGGTGTTGTATCTGACCCTGCTCTGGGCCAAGAGGAGGCAGCCAGCAGTAAGAGCCCAACAGGAACATCACATCCCTGAAGCAAGCACATGGCAGAACAGCGTGAGAAACATGGAGAAAGTCTTGATATTTACCTTTAGCTAATTTTATTAAAATCTGTTTGGTCGCAGAGATTTCCTAAAATTATGCAATTTGATCAAGTCTGAGAGGAGGGGGAAGAATAAATGCTTCATCTTTCAACTAAGGATAACATCAGCAATGCAGTCTAAAAAGAATTAGATCCCTTTTTAGTGCTCCTCATTTTCCTAAAATAGATTTCAGATGGTTACACACACATGTAAGTTCTTGTTCAAAAATGCCAAAGAAAGACCAAGTATAGCTACGTCCACATTTTGGTTGATGAGGAGGAAAGGTGGAAGTGTTACTCCATAAAATACCCAGGGAGCTGTACTTTCCCAGTCAGAAGCCTCCCTTGTTTACTCACATGCCTGAAATGTAATAGATTTGCATTTGTTTGCAAAGAAAAGCATGTGTGTTTAGTGATGAACTTCACTGTTTTTTTCTAATGTCTGTAAACACGGCTCGCAATGCACCAGTGCTCTAGGAGCCTACATAGCTGGGGACCTGTAACTATGCCCAGTCAGAAAGTTCAAATATAGATACATGAAGTTATGAAACAGAGTTGGCCTCTCATGCCCTGGTAATATTTTCTTCTTTAAAACGGCAATCAAAAATACATCAGTCCCTAATGATCTGGCTCAAGGCTTAAAGAGTATCTAAGAGCTAATTAGCTCTCTAAAGCATCCAAGGCTTAATAAACAATGTAGAACTAAGGTCACTGCACTATTCAACCTCAAAGCACCAGTATCAGGGAGTACTTAAAATGGTCCCAAATGTGTTCATGTTGAAATAAAAAAGATTTCCAGAATAGTGTTTGAAAGTTGATTTTAACAGGTCCTGTTCTTGTACCTTTTTTTGTAACCTTGTTAAATATTGAAGTGCACATCAGTTTATAACCCAGGCTATTACAAATACCCTTTGCAAAATGTGGCCATGTAACACATGTAATCACAAGCAGTCCATAAGCCTTTTATCTTCTAAACACTATACAACAGAAAACACTCAGTTCTATATGGTCTGCTTTTTCTCTGCATTTTATAACATCATGTCAAGTAGCTTTTAACATTCTCTTCTACGTCAGAGATGAGTGCAAGAAAAGGAATGTACTCAAATGCAGCATAAACCATTCCACTAACATCATCTAAATCACAGAATCCTTCACGAACAGCTATGTTTCGCATCAACATAAGACAATAAAAGCATGGATGACAATATTCAGTAAGTTTAAAAAAAATAAAGAAGGAAAAAGAAAAAAAAAAAAAAAAGAAAAAATACTTACCAGATCAGTAAAGTTTTAAATGAAGACTTTCCATTCAATAACATTTTTGTTCTAAGTGTATAAAATCTTTCTGCAGCATTTGTAAGCCAGGGAGCACAAAGCTATGCTCCATGGTAAGGCTTAACCAACCATGTAACAGTGAAACTGGTATTGCTCAAGCTAAGAAGCATTACCTAGTAAAATGAACATAAAAATAAAATTCATTTAAATGTATTGTAATATGAATGAACATGGCTATACGAAAACAGAAATCTTCAAAGATGAAGTAAAAACTCTTCCTTCTAGAAGTTTTTGCTAAAAAATGCTGAACCTCAAAAAAATAATAATCCACAGAATACAAGAAGTATTCATTGTTTTGTATAGTACTATTGAAATGTACTATTGAAATGTACTATTTGTATAGTTTATATCAAAGATTAGAGTGTTTTCCAAAAAAAAAATTATATTTTTACACTACAAAACAGATTTTAAAACTAGTCTTGTCTGATTGCTGAGATAATTACAGATTACTGTGGTTTCCAGAAGTTAAGGTTAGCAGCTTACTTATTGAATGCTTATTCTTGCTGTTGCTAACAGCCAAGTTTTAAGCAAGCTACCCTGAAACAAAATAAATTACAGCAGAAGACATTAGTCAACGACCTTCTGCCATTGGGGAAAAACAGACTAAGGAGAGATCCTGAAGTGAACCATCACAGAACTTCCCAACATGCTGAAAAATAAAGAAATACAGTAACATCTTCTGGAAGGATATAAATGATATTTCACTTATTCTATATTACTTATACTGCTTATTTATAAAAACCTATATATACATACACTTAACTCATATGGGTGGGTTACACTGACAGAAGATCAGGTCCAGAGCAAAGATACCATACCCAAACACTATCAGGAAAAAAGTACACTACCTTGCAAAAGCTGTTTATTCCCAGGAATGCCCAGCAACTACTTTACTAAAGCACAATAGCTATATCCATCACCAACCAACACAAGCCCTTGACAGAATAAAAGCACTTCTTTTTCTTTCAGAAGAGAAATTCATTGCAGGAATGTATTTCTAAAAGCCTATGCAACATACACAAGAATAGTCACATCTTTACGAGAACAAGTAGATCACTCACCATGGACACTGAGTTAACCCAAATGAATTCTTTTCTTTATAGAGTTTAATATCAATTCCAATGAAAATTAAATTTTCTTAAACTAATGTAATGTGTAAGTCTCATGAAGTTCAATAAATGTATAGTGCAAAGTCCAGCCCCTGGGAAGAAATAACCCCAGGCACCAGGGATAGGCTGGGGCCAACCTGCTGGAAAGCAGCTTGGCAGAAAGGCCCTGGGTGTCCTGGTGGACACCAAGTGGACCATGAGCCAGCATTGTGCCCTTGCAGAAAAGACCATCAACCACCTCCTGGGCTGCATCAGGCCTTGCATTACCAGCAGATGGAGGGAAATGATCCTTCTGCTCAGCCCTGATGAGGGCCACGTCTGGAGCACTGGGTCCAATTCTGGGCTCCCCAGCAAGGGTGAGACAGAGACAAACTGGAATTGGTCACAAAGGTAATCAAAGCTTTGGAACATCTGACATACAAGCAGAGACAGAGAGAGTTGGGACTGTTCAGCCTGGAGAAGAGAAGGGTCTGTGGAATCCCACCAATGTGTATAAACACCTGATGGGGAGAGGGACGGGAGAGAAAGGGGATGACAGAGCCTGGCATTTCACAGTGGTGTCCAGTAACAGGACAAAAGGCAACCAACTGAAATACAAGATACAAAGTTTAAACCTAAGACAACCTCTTTACTGTAAGGATGGAACAGATTGCCCAAAACATTTGTGGTGTCTCTTGAAGGTACTCAAAACCTGCCTGCACACAGCCCTCAGCCACCTGCTCCACTCATCCCTGCTTTGAGCAGTGTTGAACAAGACAATCTCCAGAGGTTCCCAACAACCTCAGCCATTGGGTGGTTCTGTGTATGTAGCACTATCTATGCTACACTGTTACATTATAGGGATATAGAAAGGGACATAATTCATTGAGGTCTATATATACCATGTGATGAGCTCTTGTCAACAGCACAAGCAACACCACACACCCACACTAGCTCTCATGCCCTGGTCTCCACCTCATTCTTCCCCTTGTACTCCATGCTCTCGCGTCCCCCATCTCAGAAGTACACGTTCTCATTCATAACAGCTGCAAATCAGAGCCATTTAAACACCAGACTGCCTCCTGCTCCTCTTGGCCTAAGGTAGCATTCTGCCAAACTAGCAAATCTTTCATGGCAAGAGTGTTCAGCCCCAGGGTCATCTGCACTTGTGAATCCTGAGGAGCTAGATAATGCATACTCAGTCATATTTTGCAAAGTATTAAAACAGAAGAACAGAGTTACTGCAACATAATTGAGCCCCCAATACTGAATGGAGACTGTTTCTTTGCCTCAATTCTTAATGTTAGTTTCTTCCTTCTTTTGTTTCTTTTTCCTTGTTCAAGGGATTCTTTTTCTTTGCTCAGCTGTTTACTTTACACAGTCAATTTAGTCTTCATAAGTATAAATTGCTTGGTGGAAGTTATCTGATTTAGTTTATTCTATTTCCTACTTGAATTAACCTTTGGTTTTTTTGAAGGATACTAATTATTGCTCTTTAAATGCCACCTACTTCATCACACTTGGAATTCCTCATTACCACTGCCTACCTCTGCCTTTAATCTTATTTTAAGATTAACTAACTGAGAATAAATCTGCACAGGAAAAGATCTCAATTCCCATCCACAAGCTAATGGTCTTCAGGCAGTGTTTTGCTCTCCATATCATCACCCTGGCCCAGCTATTCCAACTTTGATACTGAAGAGCAGCAGACTCCTCCGAAGAGCTATACAAAAAGGCACAGAGCTTATACTGTCAGTTGGCTTGTACCAGCTATATACACATCCAATGCAAAGGTTTGAGGAGCTTGGGAGAAGTTTTAAAAGAAGGTCAGATCAAAAAAAAGTTCAACCTACAGGACTTGCTGGGTTCTGACACATCCTTTGGCACATGGTATGAGTGAGGGATCAGCTCCTCAGACAGTCATTCTTCAACCACCAGCACGAACACACTACTGCTGGTTTGAATCGGTGCATTTTAGTCACATACGCAAGGAAAGTTACGTAGCAGTCACTGTTGCAGAGAGCAAAGAATAAACAAAACTGAAATACTTCTCCCACATGACACTCACAATGCTACATAACACTTTCAGTTTGAATTTGTTTTTATTTGAAAGAAGAATCTTACTGCGCCAAGTATTAATTTTTCCACTCAAAGTATGATTGCTTTGACAATCCACATGGTAAATGTTGAATTTGTTACTCTTCTGAGAAGAACAAAGATCTCCACAGCTATCAGCAAGTTGCTATGGATGTAACGGCAGTTAGTTCTCTATCACCCAAACTTCATGCATTGAGTTTGTTGCTGTAACATATTAAGGTGTATTTGGGAGAAATTGTGTTCTTTAGAGATACAAGCTTTCCTTACTATTGTAAAACCCAAATGCAGTAGTAGTGGCTCTTTTCTGAGATGGAACTGAAAGATAAAACATACTCCAAGTCCCATGAGAGAGCACCCACATATGGTTCCCTTCCCTACATTTAATGAACATTATAAAAAGTAATCAGAAACAACCAAAAAAGTTGTGCTTCTCCATAATTAGGAACTACCAGGATCTGAGAATAGAGAACAAAATTGTGCATTCTACAGGAAAGGAGTGGCAGGAGAGAAGAAATGGAGAACAATTACGAGCATCCATGTGACAGAAAAGAAAGAGTATAGGGAGAAGTAAGGAAAAACAGGAATAAATCCAGGCTACAAATAACATCAACCTCACTAATAGAGCAGCAACAGGAATACAAAATTCAAATAAATATTTTTGGTCATTTCCTTTTAGTTAGACACTCTTTCTTAACCAACTCTAATTCTGCTGGCTAAAGGACACACACCATACCACACCAGTTCTGGCACTCAAGTAGTAAAATAGAAAGATGGTCATAACTGAACTGGGAAAGATCTTGTCATCAGTTCTATTTGCCAATACAGACTAACTGGAAGTATTATGTTTTCTTCTATACTGGAAGTAATATTAGTTTTATTAATTGCTTTTTTTATTTTACTATTGCCAAAAAAAAAAAAAGTCAAAAGATCAGTCTCACCACCAAGTTCAACACCCGCAGTCAGTAAGCTAGGTCCTCTGAGGGGTGGGGGAAGCTTCTTCTGTGCCATCTACTGCAGGCAAACTGTTTCTGTTCCAGGTTACAGCCCCAGGACACTATTAGTAACTACAGCACCGCAAGCAGATAACCAGCTTCTCTCTCCTCTCTATCTTCCTGAAGCATGCCAACTGTTTACTATGTTTTTTCTAACCAAAATTAATTTCAATACACAGTCCATCTGTAGTGTACCACACTAAACAAACGATTGCCTAAATAGCCAAAGGTAAAATCTACAAGAAACATACCACGATATTTATTTATATTGGACAATGACAGCTGTAAGTGTACAGGTTTTCCAGGTATTCTCATCACAACCAAACTCCTGCAAAAGTCAGCGGCAGAAGTCGCTACCATGTCATATTTTTCTACATCATTTTAACAAGAAATCTTAACGAGAAACAAAACACAGTCTTCATGCAGACTTACATTATAGGCTGAGCAGCTCACCTTCTAAGAAAACGAACAGTGAAGTAGTTAGTTTTAAGTATGTACCTGATACCCTTTTAATTAAAAGGGCCTGATTGTGTAAAATTTAAGTAGAGGAAAAAACCAGCCTAACAATTCACACTTTTGAAAAAACAAATGTTCAGCTCTTTCGAATAATACTACACTATCTTGAAAAGTGATATAGAAGCCCCTACCTAAACAGGTCAGCGGTTCTCCTAAACAAGTGTATTGATAATCACTTGCAAGTTATACCTAATTAAAAAAAACAAACCACACTGCACTTTAAAAATCCGTTCTAGAGAATTGTAACCATTGTTAACGCTCAAACTTTGCATGTTTCTTGCTCTAAAACACAAAATTACTTCTAGACTGAAAATATGAAGCATTTAAAATTAAAATACGCAATATCCATTGATAATTTAGTATCTTTTTAGGGGAAAAAAAAACAACTTACTTGATTGAGTTTCTGAAGTGGTCCTCAGCAGGATTTTTTACTGTACAACTGTTCAGCAACCATAAATCTGCTTCAGCAGAGTTGTCTAGAAGACAGAAAGATACAAATCTGTGTTAAGAATTATCCAGTCTGTCAACTCCTACTTTAGATCACATAAAAAAAGACCAAATTTAGCCATTATCAGTAAGCTGACTATTTGCAAAATGACTTTATACTCAACATCGTGAACAATTACATTACTGGACATAGTTTTTTGTTGTTTTGTGTTTTAGAAAACAGAAACACACACAAGCATTTCCCTTGTACTACTTTTTTGCAAAGGAAGAGTGAATGGTTATCTCGTTTACCAGCTGAGATGCCACTAGGTTGCACATCATGGAAAACAAAGTTAAGAAAAATGGTCGCAACTCCCAAAAATGCATACTCCCCAGAAAGAGTAAAAGATCACCAAAATGCATAAGGATGCTTTTTAAATTAAGTGGTCAACAAAAGCAGGTTTCACTAACAAAACAAAACACCTGCTTCAGCTCCACTGTGAATTAGTACTACAGGAGACAAATCAGAACTTATAAAACATTAATCTCTACTAAAGCGAAAAGTCAGCGTAGCTAATTTGGAAAGAACCATGCGTATTTGTAGTTTAGAATATCTCTTAGTTATGATATAATTATAGTTCAGCAATTTTCCAGACAAAAGATACTCACACAAGGAATATCTGTCTCCATTTGGACAAGCACATAGTTTTCTTCAAGAACCAAACCTTTCTGTATGTTCACAAACTATTGATATTTAAATGCTTTTAACAGCACTGAACCCCAGAATTATATGTGGAAGCACATATATAAACTCTAAGCCTGTCAAACATGACCTATAGTACAGAATTACCAGCATAGTTATTTTTCTTGTGAAGTTAGAGTTTTTCAAGTAAAAGAATGAAGCTAATCAATCTCGAATATTCAAGTACTTTAGCATTCATCAGAATCAGTCTGGAGAAGAAATTTTCACAGAATCACAGAATCCTAGGGGTTGGAAGGGACCTCGAAAGCTCATCCAGTCCACCCCCCCTGCCAGAGCAGGGTCACCTAGAGTCCATCACACAGGAACGCATCCAGGTGGGGTTTGAATGTCTCCAGCCAAGGAGACTCCCCAGCCTCTCTGGGCAGCCTGGTCCAGTGCTCTGGCACTCTTTTTAAGCGACTCTTGCTATTATTCAGCACATACAGAGTACTGAAGTATTGACTAAGGTGTCTTTAAAAGACATAACCCAATGAAAACTGAACAGAGCCAAAAGTTTATTTTTATGATGCGTTATTTGAATTGACACCTTCTGCTAAAGCAGAAGAAAGCTTGCAAAGCTTTAAGCATGTTTACATATGCACTCATCCTTTTCCCCCATACACATACTTATGATTCTAAATGCTAAAAGTGAAAAATCTTTCCTTCTCTCTCGTTGCCATTTTCTCCAAAGAAATTATCCTTTATAATTAACCATCAGTCACCTAGCCTAGGAAGTAGGCAAAATGAAAACAACACATAAAATAGTAACTAAAGGACATACTTATGTTAAATCAGAGAAAACATTCAGAAGGTTTCTGATCGTTTTTGATAGAGATTATAACATTAACCTGGATCAAACACTGGCCTCTTCTATGACAGGGAAAGGCTACAAAGGAGTCATCAAAATAGCATTCAGACCTTTAGCTATCTTAAACATAAAGCGAATGTACCAAGACCTGAGCCTGTCTTGACACGTTGGGAGAGAGGACCAGGTTAAATTTTAGTCTACATAGAAGTCAAAACAAAAATGTAATGAGCCAAAGAATGCCTCCTCCAACGCAGGCTGCATGAAAACAGTGTTTTCAGACTAATGAACATACCATTACTGTTAGAAATATTATTATAGGTAAAAAAATTGATTAGGAATGACATACAGAAAATCAAAAAAGGTACAGTTTCAAATCAGAAAAAGGGTGAACTCTTGGCCTTCAAATTCACCAAGTATGAAAACAAGCACAATTTAAAAAGTTTTCCAGTAGCAACTGCCAAAACTTTGTATTTCTTATTCTTTTCAGCTGCATAAAATGTTTATACATTCAGCTCTACACCCATAACACGCCTGCCTGAGAACTGGGGGCACAGGGGACAGACGGGACTAAATACAAGAGGCCAGCACTGTAAAGTCAGACAGAAGGCTGGGAATACATTTAGAGACAAGAACTTCAGCAGCAGTCACATCACTGTAGAGCATAACAATTTTCAAGAGATGTCTTTACTCATAGGAGAGATGCCTTAATGCAGAGAACACCAATTCTGGGCTTGATTTCAGTTTTTTACATACAAATTTGATTACGTATAAAGACACACAAGTTATATGTATTTATTAATAAGAATTTGTACCACAACTCTTCAAAATGATAGCTGATTTCTTTCAGTTTTTACTGCACTGTTCATACATGAAAGAATTACATGCACTGGTGCAGATTCACCATGACCTCAAGCAAATTTCAGTTTCAAAAAAAAATATTACCAACAGGGCATTTTTGTATCAGGTTGCAGGAAAAAATGCAAGTTTACAACATTGTGGGGGCAACTTGTCAGTGGTCACATTTTGCTTTCAGAACTTTTGATGTATTTACACTCAATGCAAGGCCTTGATGGACATGCTGAAACCAACGTGGACCGAAACACCAGATCGAAGTTGGCATGTATAAGCAAGATCCTGAGGCTTCAAAACTACTAAATATTAAGCAACACCACGAGTAAGGGTTCTTTATTTGGAACTAGCTATATGTATATATATCTATATATGTATATTAATCAGTGTTCTGACATGCATAGTTGCTGGTCCTCAGTGTGCACCCAAAGAAAGAGTAAAATAGCTCTGACAATTAAGCTCAGGCTTCTAAATACATGCCTCCACAGGCAGGGGCAGACAGACCTGAGGTTTCTCTGTTTATACTTCAGGAAGACATGTGAAGTATTTAGGTCTGGATGGTAAACAGCACATGAACGTAGTGCTGTGCCTATTAAGGCAGCCCGTGCACCCTTCCTTACAAGGTCTTCACCTGCCACCTTTCCCAACTCCAGCCTCCACCTTGTGAGGTTACAGTGAAGCTGGGACTCATTCATTCAGTAGGTTGATGCGCACCATCCTCAGAAACCCCCATGAGACCCCAAGGTTTTGGAGAAACCTCCAAAGTTTCAGTGAAGAACAGTGGCTTGTGTTTGGGAACTCACAGATGTGACTGAAGAGGACAATCTCACCATTACAGAAGGCTTTCCAGCAAGTCATACATACAGTGACAGACAAAACTGAAGCAAGAACCATAAGCACAGTGAACACCAGTTACAATAGTGAATATGAGACATCTTCTATACCCTGCAACAAACTTCTGGAATGGGATCATCTTTCTTCAACTTATTTTTTCCATATGTTTAGCCTAATGATACTTTTTAAATGATGATATTTTGCTGCTGACCATTCTTTGGTGAGCTACTTACCATACAGTAAACTGCTTAATGACATTTTTAGAAAAAAGTTATGCCAAATCAGCATTGTATGAAATGCTCAAAAACACAACTCAAACCATGGCCTTTTTGCATTGTGACATCTTTTCCATAAAAGAAAGGCTGCACTGGAAGTAAACCACAAAGTCTATCATACTCTTTGCAAAACAACATAGAGTACAAAGAAACCTAAAGGTCATGGAAACTTCTGAACACTTAACTTAATTGGAAAGCTCTGGAAAACATGAATTGGCTGCATTATGCAATACTAAGAGGATAAAATGGCAAGAGTATGAAACATCAGTACACCTACAGAGGAAAACAATATTTACAATTCTTTTCTAACTAGCACTTTTGGGTTTGTTATCATTTTAGAAATCATAAATCAGCAGAACTTCTTAAGACAACTGTAGTAATACTATCAGTTGAAAATGAAACAATTTACTTGGGTTTGCCCTGGTGTTTTAACTTAAGTCTATTTTCTTTCAATTCTTTTTCCAAAACTTTGTTTTCTTCCAATTCCCCCCAGACCACATCTCCTTGAAAAATCAAAACACACAGCACTGAAGTAGAAGAAACACAGATAGTGAAGCCCTAGAAGAACAGCCCTTCTTCACTTTCTTCAGCACATCACTCCTCTCTGCACTGAAACTGCTATCAGATCCGCTCAGCACTGCTCGCTCAAAAAATGTGACTCAATTTGTATGACATTCTTTGACATCTTGTACATTAATCTGTGTAACTTCAATCTGAAGGATTTTTCTCTACAATCACATAAGGCTCTCCTGTGGCGTTTTCCTCCAGCTTTCTCTGTCCTGTTCCTAAGGTCTCTGCAAGTCTTCCTTCTCACCCTTCCTCATTTTCCTTTACTTTTGCACAGCAGATACACCTGCAATGTCTCTGTATTCATGTGCTGTATTCTAGCCTCTGTTCCCATTTATGGACTCACCCATTAAGGCTTTGTCCTGTGCATTCTCATTTTCAAAACAGGTCTGCCCCCTTTCCTCAATCCTCTGCTTGGCATTTTGTGCTTTGGAGCCATAACACCCAAGTTATGTATCCGGAGCATGTGCTCACGACTGGATTCCATGTGAATATTCTCCCCCCAAGAGACACAAAAACCTAAGCATGAGGACACTACACAGCCAATTACAAAAGTCCTCCAGCATCTTGACTGGAACAAAGTTACCAAACTCCTCTTCTTATTTTCTTTCAACATCTCTGTGTCACAGAAACCCACTCTTATACCCTGGCTTACTGAAATTAGACCCTAGTTAATTTAATGATTTCTTGGGCCACTGGGCATCAAGGGACCTCAGCAAGTATTGGGAAAGAATCTCTTTCATAAATATTAGTTCAGAAATGTCATGAGTCTTTAGCACAGAAGAAAGGTACATCTTCTCCTGGGGACATTAAATTTGGCTATTTGTTTCTAGACAATAGGCTTTGCTTGGCAGAGGAAAAATACACAACAAGGTTGAGAAAAATAGGAGAAAGAAAATGTTTCCTTCTGATTTTCTTCCAGACCTTTCCTCAGCACACAAAGTACTTAGTTACCATTTGCTAGCTCTTAGTATTTCATATTATAGTTAGCTATCAACTTTCATATAACACATCTTACAGAAGAGACTCCAAACAAGCACTATCCCTCTGCTCCCTCAACAGCAACTAAAAATCAAAACCACAAGTTACCATGAACTTCCAGATGGCATTTGTTTGAAATCTCAGAACCACATTATCAGTTCCCATTTCTGACGACCTACCATGCATTTACCAATGATACCTAACACTCAAACAAACACATGCTGAAAATACTGACTTGGGAAATGTCTTACAAAACAGGCCCACTTATCTCTTACCAGCAGCATTAGGATGCAAAATACAAAAGGGTCAATTCAACTTCAATAGGACTTCTGTTTTCTCATTGAATTTCAAAGATACTCTGTTCATAACGAATTATTTCGTCCACAATTCATGAAAATACTACAGCTTGGGTCACCCTGTGAATACACTATTTAAAAGGTCCACAAGGAAGGACTGTCTGCTTATCAAATGAGGTAATGTGGACAGGTCTTCATTTAAAAAAACAATTCTCCCACCATGCCTCTTTTTTAAACTGCAAATATGCAAAGTTGCTATTTTTATTCTCCATCAACATTTCCATTACTGAGCTAATTGCGCAAGTAAGCTTTTCTGTTTTCTCCTGTTTTTAAGAAATTGAGTATTTTTAGTAAATTCATTCTTCAGTGGGTAGACATCTGAAGAGCAGCTACTGCTGGACTACAGACAGGTTTTATAAAGCCTTCCAGATCAGGATGCTGTGTCCACTTAGGACTTTTCTCTCTGTCCAATACCAAGACAAAGGTGCACACGGACTATCCACTGAAGACACCAAATGAGTAGGAACTGAGCATGTCTGAACACATACAAGATCCAGTTAGCTCAATTAAGGCCAATTAATACCTGTTATATACCAGGTCAATTAATACCTGTTATACAGAATCACAGAATGCTTTGGGTTTGAAAGGACATCAAAGCTCATCCAGTTCCAACCCCCCCTGCCATGGGCAGGGACACCTCCCACCAGACCAGGTTGCTGTAAGCCCCAGCCAACCTGGCCTTGGACACTGCCAGGGCGGGGGCATCCTCACCTCTCTTCATTTCAGCATAATAGACAAAGAAGTCAATTTTATTTACTGATGCACACTTTCAGGTCTGCCTGTAAGGTTTCTAAAACAAACATGTTATATTTCCAGTCACCCCTGAAAGCCCATTCTCAAACAAGAAGTTTCAGCTTTTTAGGTGGTAGCGTGCAGCTACTGGGATAAACTACTGAACTACTAGTTGGTGTCCCATTCATTCACAACCAGGAACCTTGCCTTATCACTCCCTCCAAACAACAAACCCCTTCAAAACACACAGTTTGTGGCTGGAGTTAGCCAAAGCCAGCAGAACAGCTTACAGAAGTCTACTGCTATTTAAAATTAAGGGCAACTTTGAGGTTACTCAGAAGATATCTTTTAACTAGGACTTGAAAAAATACAATAGGTGAACAACTGAACTAACATTTTACTATCTTATAAATAGTGCAGACAAAATAATCTGTATTTCAGAGTAAGATTTCTTCAGGCCTGGCACAGGTGTACTGAACACAGGACACAGCACAGAAGAGACACATGGAAGAACAATTTTTGCCTCAAAACTTTGACTAAGGTAAAACTTACATTCTCCTTCTACTGTATGACCACCAGCAGCAGAGTTTTATTTATATTGGGATTTTGAAGTAAGTAAGCCGTTCTCTAAATACCTTCCAGCTCTGCTCTACACACAGCACAGGCTGTTAGCCTGGGACCTAGATTATCCTTAGAGTAAGCCACCTTTTTCTCCCACTTTCTATATGCTTATGCCAAGCTTATAGGCTACTCCTATAGTGCTTGCAGCAGCCCAGGGTCTGCACTGCAGCACTCACACACACACAGCTGGGTAGGAAGGCTTTAGCCTGTCCACCCCTAGCAACACCTAAGGTGCACAAAGTCATGAACATGAGAATTAATTAAAGATTTACTTTGTAACAATGTCAAGAGTCCAACTAGATTGTAACTTTCATTTCAATTCCTCCAGCAATGTCCAGCTGATCCTTTCTGCTTGTTTACCCAGCACAGACCAGGGGAATCAACAGCTGCTTTGTTATTTTGTTCATCTTCTCTAACTCACTAAACTTTCCAAGTATTAAAGCACCTAAGGATACTTGAGGTTGTAAAAAGATTTAGGTTTAAAAATGCTAAACCCAGAAATGTTTCTTTTTGAAGTTCAGCAGGTAATTATATTCTAAAATTGCAATACCCATAGGGCATTTTAATAACTTCCTTTCATTTTTTTCCCCACTTGAATGTTAACTTTTCTAAACCCACAGCTACCACCACGTCTGTACCCACTGAACATCCTATGTTTCTTCCAGTTAAGAGAGAGACTGATCACTTTGACAGCTTACCTGCTCTCTATCTTTGTTGATCAGAACAAAATACATAGTTCAGTGATGGCCAGTTTCAACTCTGGGTTGAATGTATGCTGGATTTTATTCTACATTCTATAGTTCCACCTGTCTCGTCAAACAGCTCCCAGATGTACATCCTAACGGAAAGGTACCCTACTAATGAGGATAGACCCATGACCATGTTACAAACAAAGCTTCTTCCAACATGAGCTTGTGGGCTATGTTTTTCCTCATGGCTCTTAGTTGACATCAAATAGTCAAAGGTCCATCTGCACATGGTGTTATATGTCAGAGATGGAAAAGGCAGCCTGAATTTTAGCTCATTCCTTCCAAAGAATTCACTATTTTGGGAAAAGTGGATCACATAACTATTCCTTCTACAAAACAAGAGAGGAGAAATCTCACTGCTAGCTAAGAGGTATGTTGGCTAAACACAGGCAGGGTCTGTTCAGCACCCTACCACCCAATGTTCAGGCTCCCAGATTACCCTGGGCAGCAGCAGCAGGTGCAGGTGCCACAGCACAGTGCTCTAAGGTGGGCATTTCCTCCTGCTCTTGAGCACAGGAGGAGTCTCGATGCATTCCAAGAGTCTACTGCTTCTTTCACTTCACTGAAGACTTATTATCAGTGTTAATAATTTCAATGTGAAGAATACTAATGAGGGATTTATCACTCTGACATAACTCCAATTATTCACTTTGATGATTAATGCAGGTAGAAATTGCTTTGTTGACAGAGTTCAGAAAAATCTCAGTAACTCCTCCTCCTCCTCTAAGTTTTAAGCCTGCTTGATCTTCCAGAAATAGCACACACAGTATGAATCAGTGCTTTTTTATCTTTTTGTACTCCCGACACACAACTTCATACATAAAACACAAGTTACTCAAATGAGGAAACACAGACTTAGTCACTAACAGTCTGAAGTCGACCATCAACAAAAAATGCCTTGCGCAATATTGTGCAACTAAAGTTTCAAAACACATTGCAAATATTAACTGATTTACCTTCAACACCTGCATATTAAACATGCACCCAGCCCTACACCAATTTCTTTTAATCTTATGAATGTAGACAAGCAGTCTCGGAGTTTCTGTCAAGCCACACAGGACATCTACGCAAATAAGCCAAGATCTTAGCCAAGTTGTTCCTGACTTCAGGCCTGTTCCTAAACACAAAGCCATTGCCTAGATTCATATGCACAAGCTATTTCAGCCTGGATCATCTACAGGCGAGATCAGCGATATCCAATAGCTTTTTCACAACAAGTTTTAAGGCACCCCCAAAACCCAGCCCTTCAATAATTTGGGTATAGCACAGCAAATCAACAGAAAACACCCAACAGCAGAATAAGTTGAATATTTTTTGTGGGACAAACAAAACAAACAAAAACCCCTCCAAAAACTGAAATAAAAACTGATGACATTAATTCGCCATGAGTGATCAAACACAACTCTTGCAGCTGTGTTACTGACTGTCTTAAAGCATCTACTGAAGTCTAACTACTGCCTTAGAAGGATGACAGCTGATACGGGAGATCCAGAAGAATCTCTGGCTTTCCTGGGGCTCACTGAAAAAAACCTGCATTTCCATTTTTGGTACAACACTTTAGAAATATCCACTTCCTTTATCTACAGTCTCAGAAGAAAGCTTCCTTAGTAAAACTGATTGAGAGAATTTTATCATGTTTTACAGATCGGAGTTTCTAAACAACTGGTCCAATTTAAGTGAAATTGATGATGTTGATATTTACAAGACACAATGTAAATCAGAAATGTTTTCCCAACTATTTATTTGGGGGAAAAAAAAATAAATCACATACTGTGATGTATGTTAAAGTACAAAAAAACCCCCAAACAACAGTAATCAAGCATAAACAGCTAATCTCATATGCTGATGGCAAAGCCACGGGTAAACGAAAAATGAAAGTGTTATGGTTTTCTGTATACATCAAATGATTCCATATGAATTTGCTGCAAACAGTAAAACATTTCAGAATCAAGAAAGATTGACTGGAATACACCCCAGCAAGATTATTATAATCTCCCCTAGACATAAAGCTCTGACAAGCCTCATTTAAACAAATGCACCTATCTGCAGGGTTAATGAAATGTTAACAGCTCTCCCTCACTACGGCTGTGAGGGAGAAAGAAGAAAATATAAATTGATGGTTGCTGCAGTCCTATCATGTACCCAGGTAACAACCTGCCAGGCTAGGCACAACAGACAGAAACCAAAGGCCTTTATGAAATGCAATGGTATCACTAACTCCCTACTCTGTGAAGCCTCTTGCTCTTCTAGCTCCTACAAGCCACAAGTACGTCCAACAAAAGGAAGCTCAAAGCACCGAAGATTCTCAAGTAGAGCAAAAAATCCCACACAAATGAGAAAGAATCTTTGCTTCATTTTAAGTGTAATATAAAATAGATCTTAAGTAAATGCCTTAAATGAGACCATCACTGCACAATGTTAATCTAGAGAGCAGCTTTACTCCACAGATTTCTTACTTTTTCAGTACACCTATTTCCAATCAAGTTGGCCCATGGCAATGAAGTTCCTCACTCTCACAACTTCCTGATCTCCATTCATTTTCACAAGCACCAAGATTAGGGTTTTGCTGTAGTCTGCAAATTAAAGCTCAATTTTACTCCTGTATCTATTTCACAATCTTTTTTCTCTAAATCCTGTCTGCATTAAGTTGTACCTAGAAGCAAATTATTGATTTCAAATGTCTTGCTTCCACTTATTTCTCCTGATACCTAATGCCACAGGGAATATGGATTTAGGTTCCATCTATCACTTTAAAGAGAGTTAAAAATATATAAGATATTTGAGCCAGATATGTCCAAACACTTATTAAACTGTAGCTTCCGGCTACTTATTGACTTTCTCAGAACTGCCTTCACACCTCATCTATTTGCTACTTTATCGGGTTTCTGAAAAGCAGGAGATATGGGCTTAAGGTACCATAGCCAGCAGCCAGATAAGCCTTTGCTGTGGTTAATTCCCAACTATCATCCCCAGTCCAGATTATCAGTGGAATTTAGTGCTTGTGAAAGCTCCAGACTGAACACACCGGAAATTAAAGTTCACTCTTCACACACCCCACAGACAGGTGCAGTGCGGCCATCAGCAGCCTTCACAAAATCCTACCAACAGCTTTTGACTATGCTTCGCCCACAAACCTGCACAACAAAGCAACAGTTCGACCCCTTGGCCCATTTGCCCCAAACAGGAAGAAAGACTGTTCATAGGAGAGAGGGTAGCAAAGATGCACTGGGAAAAAAGAACACCGATGGAGCACGGGTGGATGTGAACATCCCAGCCCCACCTGCCCCTTCTCCATGCCCCGACTCACACTGAACCAGTCCATGCTGATACTACAGTAGCTATCACAGGTGGATGTGAAGATGCCTCCCAGCCCCACCTGCCCCTTCTCCATGCCCCGACTCACACTGAACCAGTCCATGCTGATACTACAGTAGCTATGAGCCACTCTGCAGTCTCGCTATGCATTCACTCCCTTTCTCCAACAATTTACTCACCTGTGCAACTGTATGTAACAGCATCTAACTAAACACATAGGTAAGGACAGAAGAAAAACAAGACACTGGTCACTCAATGAAGCCTCCTTTAAGAGGTCAAGTATTTATGTACCAACACACCTATATCCATTACAGCCTCACACATGATTTTTCTATCCTGTCTCTTCCCAATTTTCATTGCAGGTTTAATTAATATTCTTGTGAGAGAGCAAGTTTTGTTAGGTTCCTGTCATTTGTGTAAAAAAAAAAAAAAAAAAAGGCAGAAGATACTCTTCCAGGACTAATAAGACTACATGCAATAAGACAAGTCTATTTCGAAACTTTCAACATTTACAAATGCCAAAAGTTTAGGTATGCCAGTTTTGCAGAGAGAATTGCGGCTTCATGGTCCCAGAGCAGCCTGATTTCATCAAGAACAAACAAGTCAAACACCAGTCTGAGGCACCATGCATGTGTTATTTGATGGAGCAGCAGCTTCCAAAAATAAACAGGAGATCGTTTAGACAAACAAGAGAAGGGGAGTGTGTGTGTGAGGATCCATTTTCTCATCTTAATTGGAAGCAACAACTCAAGATTCCAAGCACTGTCACAAGATGTGATGATGTATTACAGCAGAGTGAGCTGCAGTTTGAGTGCAAAGTGCTGTCTAGCAGTTCTCCATTTCCTTCAAGGAAAAGGCAGGAGATCTGCTGAAGAGCCTCACAGGCCAAAAGCGTAAAGAGTCCAAGTTTTTTGGGTAGTCTTCTCCTCCCCCACACCAGACTCCACACTGTGAGTGTCTTTCTTTCAGCTGGGTTTACCTTTCTCTTTCCTATTCTTGAAGGTGAGGTAAGGCACAACAACAGAAAATCTCCATTTCACTATACAGCTCAAAGTAGCCAATGGATTGAAGATACTTTGCTTTCTTACTTTTAAGACTCCAAGGCCTGTAATAGGCCATGATTTATTTTACATTTTCTATTGTGGGAAGTACGCAAATTCCTCTTTTTCCATGTTGACGGCTGAAGTTTAATCTGGTATCTCCCATGATCACTATCTTCCTTTGTACATTTATATCTTATGACTTCACTGTCTTTACAGCTGTTTTCATTTAGCACATGTTCTCTAATTCACCTTTTCTTTGCATTCAAGGATGAATTTTAAAAATAGCATACCAAGTTTCTCCAAGTCGCACAACCCAGCCCACACTCTGGCACATCATCCACTCAGCTGCTTGTTAGAAAGCTTTTGGTGAACCCTAGTGGTAATCTTAAGCCAGAAAAAGCCAAAAAAGCCAAAACCAAACAACATTTTTTATAATTTTAATATACAAATGTAAAAATGTTTATGGTCATAATCAGCCTTTGCTAAAGGGTAATGATCACTTCCAGTAGAAGACATAAGCTATTTCTGTTACCAACCCTCTGATCTTTTCAACATTTCAGAAGAGCAAGTCCTAGTAGAAATTAATAAAACCTTGCTAGATATAAAGGGAAGTGGTACAGTGGCAGTAGAGGACACTAGGAGGTCCACGAGTCCATGAAAAGCTTAGACTACCTACCTTCAGTTCCTGAAGTTACACCGTACTGGTTTGCAAGTACTCCTTATTTATTTCAACTGGACTTGAAACAATAATGCTAAGAAAACAGTACAACCTACAAGCACAGTAACAGACCTCTCCTGATAAGAACAAAAACCATGCCAGTGACACCCTGGCAACATACAGAAACATGGCTGGTAATTCAGCCTATGAAGATCGCATGGGTTACGCATCAAAGAGTCCCAGCTACAAAAACGTGGAACCATCAAGTTCTCCCGCAGGTGCAGGCAGAGCAGACTGATTCCTGTCTTTGAAAGCACCTCAGCTACCATTTCAGGTTCATCCACACATTCAACCTGTATAAAGCACAACAGTCAACCACCACAAAGCACGTAAGTCCCTGCGTTTAACTAAAGGTCCTGCTTTAAGCTTTTCCAACTAAAATTAAACTCAGATGAAAGTGTCTACTAGTGTTCTACTTACAAAACCAGGAAAATAAATTAGCTATGGATCAACAGTGCTAAGTTCACATTTTCATCTTGTCCTCTTCCTCAGTCACACCGGTCCTCTGCTAGCATGTCTTTAAAGCATAGGTTATTTAGCCACCAAGGCTGTAATTTGGTTTGAAGTTAAGCTCTACAGACATAAGCTCTATACAGTTAAGTTCCATTTTAATGTTTAGTATATATAGCAATATATATGGCACCCTGCCTACTGCTCCCATGCCCCTTCTCTTACTGAAAATAAACAATTAATGTAAAGTTACAAGTACTTTAAATATCCAGCAGCTACTCTTCCTCTAACCACAGAAAAAAATGGCTGTGGCATTACTTTCTTTTGAAGGTAAGCACAGAGAATAGAAAACTACACGCTTAACATAAGCAAAATTTAAAATCAGAGATGATTCTTATCAGAGATGAGAAACCTCACAACATCCCTTATTTTGATTTCAGTCAGGTTCATAAAAACACTGTAATGTGAAAAACCTTTACAAGTAGCACAGCACTCTGGGAAACATGATGCTTTCAGATAGACGCAGTTAAGAGAACGCTCCTCTCCTGGCTGAAGAATCACAGAGGCCAGAGTGAGACACATGCAGTGTATGGACAATTCACTAACACCAATACAGAAGAAAGTGTCTGATGGTATTTTAAAATGCTAAGCACAGTGATGAATCTTCCATTGATGCATATACATAGAATCAGTTTTGATACTGTATTTCACAAACAAAACTAACAGTACAAGCACTGACCTCCACAGTTAAAACTGATGCCACAAGGGATATGTGTAACAGTAGCAGGGAGGAGCAGCTGTAATGAAGAGGGGAACAAAAGCTCTATAGAGACTGAGAAAGAAAATTCAGGAAATCAAAATTTCTAAAAGTACTACCACCCCAGGACAATTCCCAACTGCACATTTTCCTGTTTGAAAACCTCAAGTATTTGTTGCATCCTGGATATAATCTGTCAGTGTTCTGGTTAAAGGTAGTACAACTTTTATCACACACATACAAAAAAAAGTAAAGTTTGTTTGAATTCCCAAGTTTCCACCAAGCACGGATTGGAAAAAACCCCACCAAACTGTATCCAAACTTACATTAATAGTATGTTCACAAAACAGACACCACAGCACTTTATTTGCTACAGGCTTTTAGTGGCTATTAATCATCACTGGGCCTTGCAAACATGTGCAATGTAGTTTCCATTAATCATCTAGCACTTAACACACAATGATGGAAGTGGCTTTGAACAGGTAGATTTTGCCAAAGAGTACTAGCTGTAAAACTGAGAAAGCATCCACTTCACTGCTGAGGTTCCCGCACTTGCTACTCCACAGCATGGGCACCAGGTCCCCCACCTGCAACCCTGGTGCTTTCAGGGTCCACCACTCCACAGCAACCCACCCATGGCAGGGCTCCCAGTGTCTCTTGGTAAGAAAATCCACTTTCAGCTCAGAGAGTCAGCAGACTTTGCTAACTTCTAGTCCAAACTCCATGCCTGAAACTTAGATCCTGGGAGCCCTGAGATAAGTCCCAAAAGTTTTGATATCTGAGACTGCCTCAGATGTGGTGAGTTGAGTCCTTCTGGACTGTAGCCCACTGACACTCTGCCTTGCCCCTATCCCCAGCCAGCAGGTGATGCTACCAGCTGCCCTCAAATCCAGAATCCCTGCACAGCCTGGCACCATCCATGCAGCCTGGCTGCTGACAGGAAGACTGGGCAGCCCTGTCCAGACAATGAAAACCATTCCCAATTTCACACCAAAGCTCCCAGTCCCACATAACCCCTTATTTTAGAATAACCCCATAGTGTTGTTTTCTGAACAATGATGTTGTCTCAACTTCTGCTTTACTTGCAGGAAAAAAAAAATTGTAAACAGAGCTTTTGCCCCAGCTGGGTCCAAACCAAGCAGGAGTTTTCTATTACAAGCAGGAAATGATCTACAGAATGATCTACATTTTCATAGAATCATAGAATGGGTTGGGTTGGAAGGAACCTTAAATATCACCCAGTTCCAACCCCCCTGCCATGGGCAGGGACACCTCCCATCAGACCAGGTTGCTTCAAGCCCCATCCAACCTGGCCTTGGGCACTGCCAGGGAGGGGGCAGTCACAGCTTCTCTGGGCACCCTGGGCCAGTGTCTCACCACCCTCACAGGAAAGAATTGCTTCCTAATATCCAGCCTAAATCTCCTCTCTTTCAATTTGAAGCAGTTTCTCCTTGTCCTATCATTCCTTACCCTTGTAAAAAGTACCTCTCCAGCTTTCTCATAGGCCCACTTAAGAGACTGGAAACACTGCTATAAGGTCTTCACAGTACTACAAGTGCTCATTATAGTGAATTACAGTGAATTGCTATGTTTTGGTTTAAAATTAACCGAATTTTATTTGTATTCCCCATGCTGAGCCATGTATCTTTGTCACATTCTGTATCATCCTTAAATTCTTAACCAGTACAGAATCATCAAAATAATTACTACAGTTGCTGGATTTGATTTTAAACTGCACACACAGTCCAAACTCCCCAACAAATGTGATTACTTACACACATCAAGCACAATTAAATCCTTGGGCCAAAGCAAACACTCATGATAACAGGCGTTTCCTGAAAAATGTCATGCCCAAAAGCATATTAACCATTCACAAAATCACAGTATGAAGTAGAAACAAAATCATTCTGCAGCAGAAGACTGAAGAAACCATTTTTTTGAACACTGTAAAAAACAACTTAAAACTAAATGTTTGCAGCTCCTAACAGAGTCAAAATTCGTGTAACATTCTAGTTTTTACTGAGCAACTTGAGATCCAGCATTTACACTTACTTCCAAAAGCAGTATCCAGCACTTATGACAAATAATTAGACCCTGTTCAAACTTGGGTGACTTTCTGTTCCCCATTCTCTTTTTACAGTGTATTATATACTTAACTTTTTTCCCTTAAAAATAAAAACTAATATTAAAAGGTAGAGCCTTACTAGACATCATAAAACAAATGGCTGACTCACTTTTCTTTCACTTTTTGATGCACAGCATGTTTTGAAGTCCTATCAGCAATTACTACAGATGGGCTTCTGCATTTTTAAACATTATTTCCAGACACTTAATGGCTAATCAAAAGATTTAGCTGTTTGAGAAAGGTTATTGAAGGCTTCTATTCTTTCAGACAGGCCATAACTTCAAGAAATTCTTACAAGACTATTCAAACTATTCAAAAAGTTAAGGCATGCATTAAAAATTTGCAGATCTTTCATCATTACGCTCAGGCTGAAGATTCAAATTAAGTATGGGCAGCAACCGTGTGTCAAAAATACACCAAAGATGACATCAACAGCCACAGAATTTTCACAGGGCTTCCGAGATTAAGAAGGAAGAACATTCAGCTTAAGAATGTTTAAGAAGCACACACCAAAAAACCACAGAAGGGTACACTTCTTTCAATTTTACTACCCATACTATTCTGTATTACTATTCATACTAAATCTGTACAAAACTAATGATTTGAAATGTGCCACTATAAACGGGCATGCTTACTAACTGATCCATTTGAAACAGATGATTAGTGAAATACATAATTAAGTGGTAGAATTTAATCACTTAAATCCATTTACTAAAGCAAGTAAAAGCCAAGCGTAACACTCTTCTCCCACCTGGGAGTTTTCTAGGAAGTACGAAGAGTTGACTGGTGCCATTGTGGTCTTTGCATCTCAAAAAGGATTTAGTGGATTTGGAGATAGTCCAGAGAAGGACAACTAACATAATCATAGGGATGGAGCACTTGCCTTACAAGGAGAGACAGAAAAGGTCTAGGACTGTTCAACATGGACAGGGGGAGGATGTGGATATGTTAACTGTATCATGGAGATGAATGCAGACCATTAACCAGTGAATCCCACAATAACAGAACTAGAAAACATTTAGTTGGAGATTATTTTATAGCAGATAAAAGGATGTATTTATCCCAACAGTGAATACTGGATCCTTGAGATTCCCTTTCAGGTTTATGGTCCTCATAGATTTATCACAGAACTTCACATCAGTGAAAGGAATAGTTAATAAGAGTATAACGGTCCATGTCCAGGATGTCACCATCCCTGGGGGTGTTCAAAAAACGGGTTGATGAGGCATTTGAGGCCATGGTCTAATGGTCTAATGGTTAGGAATATGATGGGATAAAGGTTGGACTTGATGACCCTGGAGGTCCCTTCCAACCATAATGGTTCTATACGGAACTGGAACCCATAAGATCTCTGTCACATGCAGATACTCTGCACATCACACCCTCAGTTTAACAGGAAGATTTCAGTTTCAAAATATGCATTTAAGTGGTCTCTGTTGTACTACAGAAACAAATTTGAGACACACTATTATGAAGACTACCTCAAAGAGGAAAAATTATTACACCTCTTTCAAGCACGTGCATATTTAAACCTATGCCTTTGAAAAAAAGAGTGCATATTGTTCCTTTAAAAAGGCACTACTATTCATGAATGTTTACTACTTCACTTTAGTAATACACTGCAAGTAATATGGTACCAAAGTCTTCCAGTTGCTTCTGTCTCCCTATTTATTTGGTAATTGCACCTGCAATGTCTTTTTACCATGCATGAAAATATCAAATGAATTCTACTACCAGAAATAACCCTAACCAGCAATTATTTCATACTTGTTGCTCATATATGGAAAAAATTTAATTATTTAAGTACAAATAATCAACACATGTCAGTCTAGAGCTAAACTCCAATACGAGCTGTAAGCTTGTTTTGGTTTGTTTGGTTTGGTGGCTTTTTTTAAGCCCCTCAAAGAAACTGCCACCTCATATAAAAGAAAAATTCTAGAGGAAATCCTTAAATCCTTCCTGGGTTTTTTTTATGCATGTATTGCCATAACACAGACAGTCATTAGCTAGAGTATTGTCTTCAGTATGGGAGGTTTTTTAATGCACTAAATAATCCTGTGAAAAGATTGAAAAAAAATGCATCTTATATTTTACAGTATACTCATTCTGCTCCACGTGTCAAGTTTAGTTTTCCCAGCCTCATAACACAAAGCAGTACCGTAAACACTTTACAGAGCTACACTATGAATATATGGGCAACTAGAGGAGTCTTGCAAGAAATGCCTTCTCTATGGTTAAGAACTAACGAGGAAAAATGGAAAGTGGTAGTGTTTAAATTATACAAGACTGGCAATGAAGTTGAACCTGAGGAATAAATAGATGCGTATTTGCAAAAATAGTCCTGTTGTTGAGACTACAGCAAGAGGTACAGAAATATCTGCAAGCAAAAGGGAAACTAATAATAATTCTCAAGAAATAATAAGAATAAACACAAGCTGTAATAATATACAGCATACTGGTTACACAAATATACAAAGCACCCTATTAGGGGGAATAGCACATGAAGGAATGACAAGGTACAGATTACTACAAACATACTCAAAGTAGTACAGAATTTGCAGTCATTTCCTTGGGAAACAAGTTTCTGACAAATCTTTAAGTATTAAGGACTCTTTAGCAACCCTAAGGACTAGCAGACTCTTCCAAAAAAGCCCTAAAACTTTGTCAGCACCCCAGGCTACCTAGCGTCCAGTAATACTTCCAGGCATTTAAAGCAGAGCTATTGGCCAGCAATGCCTATCTAGCAGAGTATCCTTGCACACACCAGAAAAGTCAAACACACTACCCCACTACACCTTGTAATCACCCAGATGAGACAACTCATCAGCCTTGGAAGCCAGATCAGCTGCCATCCACCCCACAGAAAAGCGAGCCCCTGTATTACCACACCTCTCATTCCATACAAGAACTTCAAAGATCCCAGGATAGGCTTAGCACACTAACGATACCTCCAAACACTTGGTAGGCAGTTTAAGAGCCTCTCTGCCGACTAAGATTTTTGTGGGAAAAATACACAAATGCTTTCACATGCACCCCGTTAGAAACATCACTGTTTTACCCAGACATGACAGCGTTCAGCCACAGTGAGAACATCTAAGGGGTTAAGGAACCAGCAACTGTATGTCAGGGAAAAAGGAAACCAAGAGATTGCCATTAGCTGTAAGTGCTGCTGTAGTGTAAACTGCTGCAAATTAGCACAAGGACTGCAAAACACACCTTCAAGTCAGTTGAGGAAAACATGTAGGTTTCTACAGTATACTCAAAACATCAGTACAGAAGAGAATCAAAAGCTAAATTTGCAGTAATGGGGGAACCTAATAAAAAATACTGTACAGTATTCCTTGAAAGGAAAGTTTTGCTAAAATAAATGTTTACTTTTTACTGTAGAATGTATCTCCTGTAGGATGTTTGCAATGTGTTTTGCAGAACTATTTTCACTTTATTATAATACAAGGATAAAAGATTCGGAGAAAATTGCTTTCAGGGCAAGCATGACCAGAGCTCACAATGAACCTGACCAGGTCTTACACTATTCTAGGTAACACTATAAATACAGGGCAATACAGATGTCTCAACTACTGTTAAACCAGCTACTTCAGACACCTGAAAAGGCTGGCCACACCACCACTGAACTCACTGGGAGCGTGTCTGCCACACAACACCTGCACTGGTTAAAGGTGGTTACTTTGATACAGCATAAATGCTTCCTCCAGTCTCAATTCCACATTACAAAGCAATGTGTGGAAGCAGCAGCATAAGAGCTTCCCCCCGAAGCTAAACACTAGCCAAATCACAGAGGGTTGAGGTTGGAAGGGACCTCTGGAGGTCCTCTGGTCCAACCTCCCGCTCAAGCAGGGCCACATAGGAGCAGTTGGCCAGGATCATGTCCAGACAGCTTTTTGAGTATCTCCAAGGATGGAGACTCCACCACCTTCCTGGGCAACCCGTGCCAGTGCTCAGTCACCCTCACAGTCAAAAAGTGTTTCCTGATGTTCAGAGGGAAACTCCTGTGTTTCAGTTTCTGCTCCTTGCCCCAGTCCTGTCCCTGAGCACCACTGAAAAGAGCCTGGCTCTGTTCTCTTTGCACCCTCCCTCCAGGTATGTACACACATTAACAAGACTCCCCCTAAGCCTTCTCTTCTCCAGGCTGAACAGTCCCAGCTTTCTCTCTCATAGGAGAGCTGCTCCAGTCCCTTAACCATCTTCATGGCCCTTTGTTAGACTCTCTCCAATACATCCATGTACCTCGTACTGGGGAGCCCAGAACTGGACCCAGTACTCTAAGTGCGGCCTCACCAGTGCTCAGCAGAGAAGGATCACCTGCCTCAACCTGCTGGGCAACTCTTTCTCTAGTGCAGCCCAGGTTACCATTAGCCTTCTTTACTGCAAGGCTGCAGTGCAGCAAAGGTGTCCCCCAGGTCCTCTGCATAGCCATTCAGTCCGTTTTAAATTCACTTCACTCTCTGCATATTTAGCTCACAATTCAACAGCTTCTCCAAGAGGATACTATAGGAATGTCAGAAGTCTTACTGAGGTCCAGGTATACACTATCTACCACTCTCCCTTATCTACCAAGCCAGTCATTTAATTGTAGAAGGTTATCAGCTTGTTCAGGCCTGACTTTTCCCTTAGTGAAGCCATACTGAATATTCCCAGTCACCTTTTTGTCCTTCATGTGTCTGAAAATGGTTTTCAGGATTAGCTGTTCCAGTATCTTCCCAGGGATAGAGGTGAGGCTGACCACCCTGTAGTTCCTTGGGTCCTCCTTCTTGCCCTTCCTGAAAACAGAAGTGATACTTGCTTTTCTCCAGTCATCAGGCACCTCTCCCTATTGGCACATTCTTTCAATGAATATTGAAAGAGACCCTGCAATGGCATCAATCAGCTCCCTCAGCACTCGTGGGTGAATCCCATCAGGGTCCACGGGCTTATGTATGCCTAGTTCATCTCAGCGTTCCCTAACCCTATCCTTTTCCAAGAGGTAAGTCCTCCTTTGTAGCAACAACGACCACTCCTGATCCATGTGATCATAAACCTCCCTGGCAAACCAAGCAGGCTCCGTGATCTGTGCAGTGGTGCAGACAGGCAGGTTGCAGCTGGGGGACAGCTCTTCACCAAACTGAGGTTGGCTTAGGTTGTTCTAGACAATGAATTCCCCATGAAGACCATGTCAGAGATCCAAGTTAGAAGCAGATATAGAATGAGATCCACCAACCAAGGAGATGGTAAACTTGAGCAGAAAAGAATGGAAAGACACAGGGACATACCCCGCTACCATCAGTGTGCAACTGTGGAATTACCCAGCAGTAAAACACTGAGGTTGCAGAAACTCATTTGACCACAGGTGAAGTTGTGCTAACTTAAGCCATACATCAAAACCCACATAAGAAACTACCCATTCTAAAATTAAGTTTGTTACCTATAGATTAGAGGGCCATAAGTGACTGGTTAAAGCAATACTTAAATAATGCTTTCAATTACATCTCTAAGATGTAAAACAAGCCTTAAAAGCTATAGCACTGATTAAGAGATTGTTGCAATCATATACATATAATGAAAAATGGAACAGCTACTTAGCCTCCAGAAGCACATGATAAACACCACAGAGAAAAGTACATCTCAGTCACAGGGCTCTGACTCATACAGATAACTTCCACCGAGACAGCATTCAAGGGTACTGTTACCCTTTTCCCACAGTCTGGATGTCCAAGTTGTTTGTGAAACAGATCCCAGACAGCCCAATATTTTAAAGCAAAACCAGCTACAAATACAACTTAAGTTGTCCCTGCTCTTACACCAAAGCAGTCAGCCAAAAACCAGATACCCTTCAGTAGACTGAGGTGTTTGTAATGCTCACAAAGCCACGTCCAGCTACAGCAGGCAATGGGAGATAATTACTTGCATCTTCTTCACGCTACAAGAGAGATGAGCTGTAACACTAAAATACACAATACATGTTTAGTCTGTGCGGTGAAGATGAAGTCACCTACCAGATTAACTTAAAAACCTCTGCTCAGCTTCTCTTCCAGCAGACTTAAAATTTTACACCATGCAAGAGGGCCAAAGAGAGCCTTCCACATTTTCTCAAAGGCAAGACAACAATTTTTAATTCCTAGGACAGTATTCAGACAAGGAAGCATAAAGGGAAGACTGGAACAGGGTCCTTATCCATCACCTTCTCTTGACACTTTGCACCACTGTAGGGCGAGTTCAATAATGCCAAGGGTGACAGCATGTATAAGGAAGCATAAACCAGCTCCCAAAACACTACCTGAATACAACAGATGTCCAGAGGCTTTAAACACAAGGTGCACAGGCACCTGAGAAGAAATTTAAACCAAGGTCTACTCCAAAGAATACCCTCACTACAACAGACAATTTTGCATTGATGCTAATCCTACTGTTGGCAAATTTTGTCTTTTATGACACCATTCAATCTGCCTCTATTTAAAGATACTGTGTAAATTGTAACTGGTTCAAACTAAACAAATAATTCCACTAAATGCATAGAATCCACCTCTATTGGATATGGCGCTTGTCCCATGGGCACAGAATGGAAAGCAAAGCAGCCCAGTCACAGTTACTATAGGGGTCAGTTGAGGGAATCAGTAAAAATGGAACAAAAAAAGGGTGTGATGATTTTCGGTCAGCTCTCTCATTCACTGTTGCTATTATTTTCAGTACGATCAAGACAATGAAACATTTTTAAACACCCCTTTCAAATAACATTTTTAAACACCCCTTTCAAATAACATCTTTTCCATATACTGTCTCCATGTGACCAGAAACACCACTACCCAACCACTAGATTGTTATCAATCTGTACAAAATTCATTTTTAAGTCTCAGCAGTTAAATTTCAGACTTATTCTCAAAGCATTTTTACTATAGATATGAAACTTAATTCTGAAATCACTGACAATGACTTTTAGATTAAAAAGTTAAAGACTATTTCTTTGAGAAAACACACAATTACCTGTTCTGTAATAAGTTTCAAAACACATTTTCCCTTCAAGGTACACCAGTAGGCTACATAATATACTTTTTCCTGCATAATCAGATCTACTTTGAATTTCTGATGTTCATACTATGTTGATATCAACCAATATAATAAAAAAGTTACTATTATTTTTTCCTGTTAATCATCGAAATAGGTAAAATAAATTCATAATATTTCAAGTTCTGAAAAAAAATGAAGTGACTTTCTTTAAACTTAATCTTACAAACTCCAAGTATGCTTTCAAGGTCAAAATATGCAAATCACTGGCAAAATTCAGGCTTACAAACACAGTTATTGTTTTGCCTAGTAGAGTGTGCTAACCTAAAGAAATATGAAGCCATCGCCAACAGTAAATCACTGAAAAACCAGCAATTTCACTCACTAGAGAAGTTTTTCAGTCTTGTCCTAGTAGCACGGTGGCAGGCCAGTTCTGGCACACAGACACAAGTTATAGCTAATTAACACAAAGAACAGACTTGCAGCACAGCTTTACAAAGTCTTCTTTTAGTACCAGTCCAAGCTTTAGCAGCTCTCCTCTCTTTCTCCTAGGGTCCTCTCACTGGAATGATACAACTGTTTGTGGCTACAAAATTAGTCAGATAACTGACTTGGGATTAAAAAAAAATATAAACATTTTTTCTGAAATTACAATTTATTTTATCTTTGTACAGCATTCTTGTGTTGACCCGATCTGATCATGGTAAAAGACAAGTAGCTGAAGAAGTGGAAAGCACTTTGGAATGCCATGAAGATGCATGTAACGGCATTAGGACCTATGAAAATTATAAAAAAGAATGTATTGTCATAAATTAATATGTTAATAGGTAAATCAGTTACTGTTCAGCAAGCGTCAATGGAATTAACAGAATAATAAAGTTACCACAACTTAAAATTTACTGAAAGCAACTCTAGTTCAAAAAGATAACAAGTCATACACAAATGGATGAATTACTTTGATACAGGGAGGTGAGATTTTTACACATATGCTGTGGAACCACAGAGCACCTCACAGTAAAATTTGTTAGTGGCTACTGACAGTGAGGCTTGGAGTACAATTATTCTCCTCTAGTCTTTGAAAGAGTATAGGATTTTATTAACTTTCCAAGGATCTGAGTAATCTCAATTCAAACCCGTAGATCTGAAAGCACAATGAATATTGATTATGCTTCAGAAGAAAGACAAAATTAATACACTGGGAAATATTCTGAACACAAATGGCAATTTACTGTCAGGAACACAACAGATCAACAGCTCATGCTATCAATCATCAAAGTGGCAACAAATCAGTGCTTCTGCAACAAATGAATAAAAGAACTGAGGGAGAAAAAAGCACAACAAAACAATCTATATTTCTTTTTTGTGCATCTGCTATGAATACAAGGGTACAAATGACATTAAATATGGAAACAGGCCACCCAGCACATGCATGTGATACCGAAAGGTCCTATAGACAGAAATGCTTCATACTCGTGTTTCCCTTTTAAATCTGGCATTTGTAAAAAAATATGAAGCAGTACCAGATTATGTTTTCCGAGGGCCTTCCACCCATCAAAAGAGTTAACACCTGGAGTTCTTTGTAAAGCTTATTTCACTGAACAGAAAGCAAATAATATGCAAATTTCTTAACTGCAAATATACCGTGGTGCTAATAAACACATGAATGCTGCACTATGCAAAATCCATGCAAATACCTGTGAAAGATTTTAACTTGGGAATATTCGATATTCAAAACACATGCAAATATCTATGAAAGAGTTTAACCTGCAAACGCTGCTTGTCACACTACCTTTTTGTGTTTTGTGCACACTGCAGTATTTTTCATATCCATAACATCTGCACTCCTGACAATACAAAATACTGAGTGAGTCAAGCGATTAGGCAAATTCTAGAAAAATGGTTTGAGAAAAATCAAACAATAAAGGAGGTTCTACTTCTATAACACACAGATTGTTTGCATGAGAATGTAAGTTTGCATGGGCTGGGTCAAACTGAAACACTCAGAAAGGATGCTTCCTCCATGAAAATGTACTAATGCTGGAATTAAGAGAGGTTTGTTAGACTGTTTTCACTGAACTCATAATTTTTCTCAAAATGAAGCACATGTAACATCACCTCCCCAAGTCCTTGTGAACGATGTAACTTGAGTACACAGTGCAATAAGTACCTCAGCGCAAGAAAAAAAATAGATATTCCTAAAATTCCATGCAACCTTCAAATTAGTAGGCTTACTGTGGCTCCGGGTAGCATTGCAGAGTTACTGAAATATCAGAGAATGAATCGTTTTCTCAAGTGCTATGACTTTTTTTTTAGATTCAAAAGTAATAAATAGATATAATTTATTAGGCATTTAGGATCAGAGTCCCCATATGTTAACAAATATGAAAATACTGTTTCCTTTTTAAGCAATTACAAATTTGTAACTGAGACTTCTTTAGTAAATATTGAAAAAGGATGGAACTATACTGAAGCAGAAGTGTTGAATGAGACAACACACAATAACATATTCTCACCAAAAGAGGAATAATCACCCTATCACTATGAAAGCAGTGGACTTCAGAAGTGGTGGACTTCTTTTAACTAGCTTTCAGTAAGGAAAACAAAAAAGAATTAGAAATTAGAATCACAGAGTTTGATTTTACTAATTTTTCCTTACATTTGCTGTGCCCTATTCTCATCTCCTGCTTCAGATGAATAATGCAGTTGTCTTGCAGTGTTATTAAAAAGTCAGAAAGTGAGAGCATATATGCTTAACATCTAAAAGAACAAACCTTGCAGACTGAACAAAGCTTAAAATTTCTGAAGTGACGAAAACTTAAAAATCAAAAAGATTGGTATATGAATAATTTCAACCAGTTTTTACAGATTAATGCTGAAGCCATGCATTTTCTATTAAGGGTTTCTTACACATTTCAAATTCACTTCACACTCGTCTTCTTCCATGACATGAGATATCTGTCATTACTGACTTTCATTTTGCCAAGATGAGCTACACAGGCAATGCGATGAAGTTATAAATAATGTAGGCTGAAAGTGTATAGTTGTTTTTAAAACGATGGCCTACTTCTAGTCACTGGTGTAATGATCATGAAAGCTAGAATCAACTCTATAGCACTGTGAAGTTTCAGTACTGAGGCCAGTATTGGCTTATGCAAAAATGCACTGGACTGGAAAGCTCGAAATAAAATCTGATATGGAACTGTCCTGTAACCAATAGCTCAAAGGCTCTTCTGCTTTCTGTGTCCTTCTTCATTGAATTTTGCTTAACACTATTGTTAGAAGGCTGTAATTCAGACCTGTATCTCATCTTTAATGATCTCCTTCCTACTAATCCACGCTGTTCCAAAATATATGCGCATACTTCTGTTTGTCTGCATACCTGCTGTTTAGTATCAACTAATTCAGAATACAAGTCAAGTTTTTCTTACTTTATCATCAACACACTTGATGTACACTTGAACAGGGGGGTTTCTGTTTGTGGTTTTTGGTGGTGTTCCCCACACACACACACCCCTCCAGTACTAAGAAGTACAAAGCTTAGACAGCTTTGAGTCCCAGCCTCCACTGAAGATAAATTTAAGTCACTTATTAACAATGTTTTGAACTTTTTTCATTCTCTACTTTTTATACCAAATAGGCCCAAAGATCAATACCCTACTGGCCTTCACACCAGTCACATCAAAGTTAGTCATGTCTCAATAGCAAACCCTAAACAGTGCCATCAAAACCAAACAACATTTTCAATATACTCTTAGAGCCACACCTCACCTGTACCTGTATACTCTTCTGATTTCAGAAAAGGCATGAGATACATCACAGAAAATATGCCTGAGGAACTTCTACAGCTCTGCCTGCTATTTGTATCATAATTAATACTACTACATCTCCATCAGCCACTGCTGCACCTCCTGTTGAGGAGCTGGTGCACTAAGCAAGCCTGTTTTAGCCCTCAGAGGACTAAAACAGACCTACAAAATTAAAAACAATTGTTGCCAATGAAGTTGCCAAAAAGAATAGTGTACCTTGCCCTTCTTCATATCCCAACAACCCGGCCTCACCACACAAACTGAGCAGCCTCACAACACAAGCACGAGCGCTGCCATCCTGCAGCTGCCCCTCTCAGCCAAGCACAGCAGGTGATGCTGCAAGATTAAGTTCATACTCCTGCCCAAAGGACAAACGACTCACTAAGTCCACTACCAGATTCCTGCTCACTGCAGCTCCTTTTGCTTCACAAGAAGGTATCGGTCAAGTCTCAAGGCAGGCTTTCTCACTATTGTATACATCTGCCTGTATTGCTCGAGACCTCCAAAACTGCAACAAATCAGAGTAGCTATGAATAACCAGGAGACTGAAACCTATGAATATGAGGAGATATTTTTATCCACCAAATGAGCTGCATTTGTGGAAGACAAAGGTAAAGAGAACAGTTTCCATTATAACAGCATGAATAGAAGCCTTTTTCTTTAGGTTGGAAACTTGCCAAGTGGAAACTATAATCCCCATCTCTTAAGGATTTGGAATAAATCCAACATCTGTTGTAACTTCATGTCAAAAGGCAATGTCAAACCTGCACTTGAAACTTTTCTAACTTACTGTACACCATCTCCCACGATAACTGATTTACTGAAGGTGTTATCTCGCCTCCCACGCTATTTACAAAGAATTACTGATACACAAAGTTAGATTATTAGCAATAAAGCTGTACGTCAACAGGCAGCATAGATGCATTCCCCAGCTAGTGTGCCATTACAGTTCAAGCAGGTGTTTTGAATACGTTTGCTTCAGGCAAACACACAGGCACATCACTACAGCTCAGCCTCCAACAGCAAGTCATTAAAGCACAGTAACTCTAGCAGACCTTTGAGGACAAAAACCACCTCGTTGATCAGCTGGAAGGAAAAGCCATTTAAATTAATTTCTATTAAGTCTGCACTAGCAAATTGTTTACCTCATGGTACTCTAATTTCCCTTTTCTTTAAAAATCTACTTAAGTTTCAAATGATTTCATTTTCAAATTCAGTGCTAACATATTCAAAACACATCAATATCAAAGACCAACAGAAAATCTATCTGCCATTTCAAACAAGTACAGCAACAGAAACACTTAAAATTTCATTAAATATCACTTCCCGAAAAAACAAAAAATATTCTTACAGTGGTACAAACTACACTTTTAATGGTTTGTAATTCTCACTCAATGTCAGTGGAAATGTTAGCCTTTCTACATCATTCCTAACCAGAACTATGAACCTCACCATCACCCATTCCAATCTTAATGTTCTATTCATTTGGGACTAGCAGCTTGATAAAGCTAAAAAATGGCACAAAGCACATTAAAAACTTGAACTCACACTTTATTGAAGAAGAATGGGTATTTTCCTCCTTTGACCAATGTCTGCATTTCTCTCCCAACCAAGATGTAACATTTGACGTAACGGAACATTTCAGTCAAAACAAAAAATGCTAAAAATGAAACCAGTTTTTCTTTAAACTATTTTAATTGTGAATAGTAGCTTCTGACAAAATAGTATAAAGTAACATGCTGAAGTTGATGCCACCACATAAATAGTAGCAAAATCTTAACCAACACAGCCTTTCAACAACACTAGCCACAAAAGACGTTACCACTTCAATACTTGCAAACATTTAATGTTATCTTTAGGATAACTTTGCTGCTTTGAAGCAGCTCTGAGTATCAGCTTGGTTTGAAAAGTAAGACAGCAAGGATTCAAAGTTAAGCAGAGTTATGTAAAGTTACTTGCTTTCTATTTTACTCTAGTGAAGAAGCACAACTTAAAATCAAACTTTTAACTCCTGTAATAAAATAACAGCCTGCTTTAAACTTCAGTCTCAAAGTCTCTATACCAATATCCTCCTTTGCTAACCACAAGATATACTTGAGATACTTAAATCGTTGTGCAATTTTAACACATACTTCAGCAGATTCTTAATTTTCACATTTTCATGCATTAAGAGCCATTGCTAACTATTTTTGTTTACCAAGTAATTAATGGTTAACTTTTCATTTGTTATTTATGTAAATCTGTATTTTGGATGAAAACTAAAGGAAGCCACTCAGAAACACGCATGGAAAAACCTCCACTTCCTCCTTCTTCACCCAAGCAGTTTTAAGAAGAGGACCTACCCAGTTGTTGTTGCCATCTTTCATTCCTTAAGCTTTTGGCCCATCAAAAAGTATCAACAGCCTCGTTTGGCATTAACAACTTATTTTTAAAAACTTTAGAAACATTAGGGTTGTCGTGATAGATAGCACAGTTCCATTTTTCTACACTACCAAACATAAGGTAGTGAATCTGTTCAGTGTAGCTTCAGTTTGACTCCATGGCATTTTCATTCAAAGAGGTATAGATACCAGTACAAATACAATGAAGGAGATCCGCAAATCTCTCTTTCTACCAGGCTTTGGGATCAGGAAATGGTAACATAAGCCTACTGTGGTATTTTTTAGCAATATAAAAGCTAAAAATTTTAGTCCAATGCTTATTTGTTGAATGAAGAAACAAAAAGCTGTACAGTATAAAACAGAGGTTTGTGTACAGCTTGCAAATATTAAACATGAAGAGTTTTAACTTCTCAACATCTATGTGTTACATTTATGAAAGTTACAGAAATCATTCTGAGACTGTCCAACAAATTTTCTTACGGATTCTCACACAACAAAATATGGTATTTTGTTAGCTAACATTACTGCTGTTTGTTAAAACCCAGTGATTTGATAAAATAGGCATTTAT